>JAJJMC010017678.1:205648-223733 GCA_023531435.1 Papaver californicum
ACAAAACCTGGATCTAGATTTTAGCAACACGTGAACGATTAAGGATAAACACTAAACAAGCTAGTTAGTTGGCTACTTAGCTATTCGGCTATAGGTACCATTACCCTTTATGGGTCCAATCACTGTACACGAGTGTTATCTCAAGTATACTAAAATTCATATCTAAGACAACAGAGTTCTACTCAGACAGTTATCTATCCACACATCACATGAAAAGACTTAGAAGATGAAAGTAGACTGTAGAAGGTCGCAAGTGTTGACTGAGGCGAACGATGTTTCCCATATCTGTCTGAAGGTCAGTACTGAGATGAAACCTAGTGTGTCGAGATACTCCCCATTTATTTTCAACGGTTACTACTAACTAAAATATTTACAAGTTCCCATGGATCCTGCGTTCCACGCTTGCTTAGGCGACGGAGACAGGGAGAACTTGAAAATACCAAATACTATTTTTTTCTTAATTTTTTTCTAACTCTTTTTTATTTTTTTTTTTTTTTTTTTCTAGTACATGTGTAATCCCATGGATCCTGCATTCCACGCTTGCTTAGGCGACGGAGACAGGGGGACCACACACATAACTCTAAAACAATAACATATTATTCAAACTGGGGCATGATCTCAACACACTAAATGTCATTCCAGCGCTAATTAACACGTCGATGCTAGGACCCACCAATACTCTCAGAGAAACACGAAATTGCAAATAATAAAACAGAACGTGATGTGGTGGTGACAACTATCATGTTATTTCTAACACCTGAACTCTGTCTCCTTTATGAATAGACCATCTAGCTGGGCACACCAATCCTTATAGCAAAATGGCTAAGTTTCTATCTACCTAGAGTGGTTAGTGTCACCCTGAATTGTTCACATGCTTCTAAATTCCAAATCTTATTAAACCTAAAAAGTCTCCCAATACCCCCAAACTTAAAATAAACAGTGTCCTCAATGTTTCTAAGTAAAGAACATTACCAAAAGAGTATAAGTAAGGTAATCAGAAAGATAGTACCTGAATGAAGCGTAGCAATCCTTCTAAGGAGAGAAAAATAAAGATGTAAAAAAAATCTAATACATACATACACAAACGGCTCTGATGGTCAATCAGAGTACGCTGGGTCCTCCAGAGGGACCTCCTCAATATTACCTGTAGGGGTAGACTCTAAAAACGGTTTCAGTCGTTGACCGTTGACTTTGGTGATATTTCCACCATCCTGAGTCTCAATCTCAATAGCTCCATGAGGAAAAACAGTGCGAACCACATATGGACCTGTCCACCGAGAGCGTAACTTCCCGGGGAACAGATGTAACCGTGTGTCATACAAAAGAACTTTCTGACCTGGAGTAAATGACTTTCTTAAAATATTTCTATCATGCACGAGTTTCATTTTGTTCTTATACTCCCTAGCACTGTCATAAGCATCAATCCTAATTTCTTCCAACTCATTGAGCTGGAGTTTCCTCTGAGCACCTGCCTTGTCAAGTGAATAATTTAGCTGTTTTACAGCCCAATATGCTCTATGTTCTAACTCAACAGGCAAGTGGCATGCTTTGCCAAAAACCAAACGGTAGGGGGACATTCCTATTGGAGTTTTAAACGCAGTACGATAAGCCCATAAGGCATCAGTAAGCCTTGTTGACCAGTCTTTCCTATTTGGGTTGACTGTCTTTTCTAGAATGCGTTTTATTTCCCTATTGGAAACCTCTACCTGACCACTAGTCTGGGGATGATAAGGGGTGGTCACCTTGTGAGTTATACCATATTTCTTCATCAGAAGACTAAACGGTCTATTACAAAAATGTGACCCACCATCACTGATTATAGCCCTAGGTGTACCAAAACGTGCAAAATATTATCATTCAAAAATCGGACCACTACCCTATGGTCATTAGTTTTACACGACACCGCCTCTACCCATTTAGACACGTAGTCTACGGCAACAAGTATATAAAGATTACCTAGAGAACTAGGAAAGGGACCCATAAAGTCAATACCCCATACATCAAAAATCTCAATAATCAAAATCGGGTTCAGGGGCATCATGTTTCTACGGGTCACGGTTCCTAGCTTCTGGCATCTGTCACAAGCAACACAGTGGCTGCGGGAGTCTTTAAACAATGATGGCCAGTAGAATCCACACTGCAATATCTTAGCAGCAGTCTTCTTGGCACTAAAGTGACCTCCACAAGCCTGATTGTGACAAAAGGAGATAATATTGGACTGATCAGTCTCAGGGATACATCTCCGGATAATCTGGTCTGGACAATACTTAAACAAGTAAGGATCATCCCAAAAGAAGTGTTTCACCTCAGCTAAAAACCTAGAACGATCTTGTCTACCCCAGTGTTGGGGCATTCGACCAGTAACAAGATAGTTCACTATGTGTGCATACCAAGGTGACTCAGAAACAACAAAGAGTTGTTCATCAGGAAAACTATCCCTCACAGGAGGGGAATCGTCTGGAGTGTCTAGGACTAGCCTAGACAAGTGATCGGCCACTACATTTTCTGCACCCTTCTTATCCCTAATCTCTAACTTAAATTCCTGTAGCAACAGGATCCATCTTATCAGTCTAGGTTTCGAGTCCTTCTTAGACAGAAGGTACTTCAGGGCCGCATGGTCTGTGAAGACTATAACCTTAGATCCTAAGAGATAAGACCTAAATTTGTCTAGGGCGAACACTATGGCTAACAACTCCTTTTCCGTGGTGGTGTAGTTCAACTGGGCATCATTCATGGTTTTGCTAGCATAATAGATCACGTGTAATAGTTTGCCTATCCTCTGTCCCAAGACTACGCCTATGGCATAGTCCGATGCATCACACATGATCTCAAATGGCTGAGTCCAATCAGGTGCCTGAACTATAGGTGTAGTAGTAAGTAGGGTCTTGAGCTTCTCAAAAGCTCCTAAACAGTCATCATCAAAGGTAAATTTGGTATCTTTTGCAAGTAAGTTGCAAAGAGGTCTAGCAATCAGACTAAAATCCTTGATGAATCTACGATAAAATCCTGCATGCCCTAGGAAAGACCTGACGTCTTTGACGGTTCTAGGAACCTGAAGAGTCTTGATAATGTCTACTTTGGCTTTGTCTACTTCTATGCCCTTGGCAGAGACTATGTGTCCCAGAACTATTCCTGACTTAACCATAAAGTGACATTTCTCCCAATTGAGTACTAGATTCTTTTCTTTACACCTAGCTAACACTAGCGACAAATGATACAAGCACTCATCAAACGAAGAACCAAACACAGAAAAGTCATCCATAAAGACCTCTAGAAACCGTTCCACCATGTCAGAGAATATGCTCATCATACACCGCTGAAATGTGGCCGGTGCATTGCATAACCCAAAGGGCATGCGCCTATAAGCAAAAGTGCCAAAGGGGCAGGTAAAAGTGGTTTTCTCCTGGTCTTTTGGGTCAATAACAATCTGATTATAACCAGAGTAGCCATCCAGAAAGCAATAATGGCTATGTCCAGCTAATCTTTCTAGCATTTGGTCAATAAAAGGAAGGGGAAAGTGATCCTTCCTTGTGGCCTTGTTCAATTTCCTATAGTCTATACAAACACGCCAACCCGTGGTCACTCGGGTTGGGATTAATTCATTATCCTCATTCTTGACTACAGTGATACCTGATTTCTTGGGTACAACCTGAACTGGGCTGACCCACTTACTGTCTGAAATTGGGTAAATAATACCCGCATCTAGCAATTTAAGCACTTCCGTTCGAACTACCTCCTTCATGTTTGGGTTGAGTCTACGCTGCATCTCCCTAGATGGTTTGGACTCCTCTTCTAAATGGATTTGGTGCATACAAACTGTTGGGCTAATTCCCCGAATATCTGCTATGGTCCATCCTAAGGCTTTCTTATTGTCTTGAAGCATGGTTACTAGCCTTAATTCCTGGTCCATATCCAAATCTGAAGCTACAATCACAGGTAAGGTCTCTGATGGGCCTAAGTACACATATTTCAGAGTATCTGGTAGCTGCTTGAGGTCCAACTTTGGGGGTTCTTCAAGGGAAGGAACTAGGTTTGACTTAGGGACTGGTAAGTGTTCGAACTTAGGTGTCCACCTATTGCTGGTGTTTAACACGGGTACTGAGTCTAACACAGTACTCACCTCATTAATTTCCCTATCATCAAAATCTAATCCAAAGTGGGCTAGACATTTCTCTAACGGGTCTTCTATTAAAGTGTTTGGTAATGACTCCTGTACCAGAGTCTCTATCATGTTGACATTCTCTAAGCTGGGGTCATCTAACTCTAGTGGTTGATTACTAATGTTGAAGATATTCAGCTCAATCGTCATGTTACCAAAAGACAAATTCATGACACCATTACGACAGTTAATGATCGCATTAGATGTTGCTAAGAACGGGCGACCTAGTATAACCGGTATCTGATTTTCTGGATCAGGCACTGGTTTGGTATCAAGCACAACAAAGTCCACTGGATAAATAAATTTATCCACTTCAATCAAAACATCCTCTATGACACCACGAGGAATTTTTACGGACCTATCAGCTAACTGCAAAGTCATCTGGGTAGGTTTCAAATCGCCTAGTCCTAGCTGGAGGTACACATGGTACGGCAGTAAGTTCACACTGGCTCCTAAATCGAGTAAAGCTCTTTCTACACGGTAGTTTCCTATCGTGCAAGCAATGGTTGGGGAACCTGGATCTTTGTACTTAAGAGTTGTACTATCCTGTAGAATGGAACTTACGTGGCTAGCTATGAAGGCCTTCTTTTGCACACTATGCTTTCGCTTTCGTGTGCACAAGTCCTTAAGGAACTTGGCATAGGGGGGAATCTGCCTAATTGCATCTAATAATGGAAGGTTGATAGTGACCTGTTTAAACACTTCCATTATTTCGTTAAAATTAGATTCCTTCCTAGTAGGTGCTAACAACCTTGGGTATGGAGCTCTAGGCATGAAATCAGTTCTCTGAGGGGTTGCCTCAGGTTCGTCAGAGACTTTATCAGTCTCTTCAACTATTGGATCAGGGTGAACTACAGTTTGTTCACTATCAGGCCTAGTTACCTTGTTATCCACTACCTTACCATTCCTGAGGGTACTAATAGCATTCACATGACTGGATGATTTCTCACCAGTCGACATTTCATTAACTCCTCTTGGATTTGGTTGAGGTTGACTAGGGAACCTACCAGGTTCTCTCTCTCTCAGAGCCGCAGCAATGTCACTAACTGAATTTTGTAAGCTAGAAATAGCTTTTTCTAAGGTATGGAATCTCTGCTCATTCTTTTCATCATTGCTGGGCTGAGTTGGACCAGCCGAATTCTTATAACTGAAGCCTGGAGGACCTTTAGCATTACTAAACTGACCTTGAGCTTGGCCTTTCGACCAAGAAAGGTTCGGGTGGTGTCTCCAGCCAGGGTTATAAGATTCCGAGTATGGGTCGAACTTTCTCTGGTTATCAAATCTAGTGTTATTATAAAGAGCAAAAGCCTGCTCTTCGAATTGGTTGGGCTCTGAACTACTGACTTGATTCATTTCGACCAGTTCTAGCCTTCTAGATAAGGCTTCTATTTGGGCCTTTGAATCGAAAGATCCTTCTACCCTATTAACATTTCCTCTTCCTAGAAGAATTGTTCTTTTCGGCTCTCTATTACTCTCCCACTGCTGGGTCTTCTCGGCGATGTCCCTCAGAAGTTTCATCGCCTCAGCAGGAGTCTTACTGTCAAACCCTCCAGTTGACAAAGACTCGACCAAGGTTATAGATGCATAATCTAAACCGTCATAGAGGATTTGAACTAGCCTTAATTCCTCTATTCCATGGTCTGGGCATTGGGATAATAAGTCATTGAACCTCTCTACATACACATACAGAGACTCTCCCTCTAGCTGGGAAAACGTGCATATTTTCTGCCTAACAGACGAAATTTTGTTCCTAGGAAAGAACTTCTGAATAAATGCTGAAGTAAGTTGGGCAAAAGATTCAATCGACTGAGGAGCCAAGCTATACAGCCACGACTTGGCTTTATCTCTTAGTGAGAAGGGAAATAGTCTAAGTTTAATAGACTCGTCATTCAAGTCTCTAATTCTGATCGTGCTACATATTTCCTCGAATTCCCTAACATGAAAATAGGGATTTTCGTTTTCTCTTCCTAAGAATGATGGGAGCATCTGGATAATCCCTGGTTTCAGTTCGTAGCTCGCTTCAGTAGCGGCTAACTTGATGCAAGATGGACGTGAAGTCCGGGTTGGATTCAACAAATCCTTCAGAGACGTCATTGCTGACACAGTCTCGGGAGTGACTAGTTCACTCTCAGTTGGGTTCTCAAGGTCAAGATGAACTACAAGTCTTCCACTGATTAACCTACCTTGAGAGTCTCTATCCAAGTTCGCCTTAAGGGCGTTCTTGGCATGCAAAAATTAAATCAAACACAATCGTGCCCTGACTCAACCAAATCAAACCTAAATCTAGCAAACAACAAGCATGATGGTTCCACTTAGATTGTCTCTAGACCAGCTTCTATTCTTTTAGAAGGCAACTGGTTACAATTTTAGCGAATCTCTCTGAGCGATCCGAGTTAAATCAAGTTGAAGAGAAACAGGAGAAGCTCAATGGAGCTTTGATACCCCTGTCTCTTTGGCAACGCTTCCCTGGGTTACAGGGCGGCTCTAATCAACTTTAATCTAATCTTCCTGCTTTTTGAGTTAAGCTAATAAGGAAACCAATACAGTCCTTCCAACCGATTTTCCTATAAGCTCGTTACCTTATCGGTCTCTTTCTAGTCAATATTTTAAGCTTTAGGTTCGTGTAGGTTTCGTTTTCCTAAGGCGGGCAAGAAGGAGACGGTGATGAAATCCGAAACCTTATCTTGTATGGCCAGGCCTTGCCCTTTACTATGCAGAAATTAAGTTCCGTATTCAATCCTCAGCATATATGCATACAAAGGCGTCCAGAAAACCCACTGACAGGAGATTCGTGGGTTGATCGAAATTTACCTCCCGTTCTAGACGGGCGACGAACCGTTGAAGTCGACTCGGGCCACTAATATCCTTTTTAATAGTGTGCGAACCCGAGGGGCCGAGACAATATCGTAATTGTCGTCCGTCCCTGCACACAGTTTGATATTCAAAATTACCCTTCCGTAGGGTTAAAAATAAATGTCCAAAAGTGTCCAAAAATAAAATAAAAATTACAGAATTAATAAAAACCCTAATACAATTTTCTAAACTAATTAAAACTAATTAAAACTAATTAAAATAAACTAAAAATCTAATTTAAAAAAAAAATAAAATCTTCGATCTTCTTTTTCGTTCTTTAAGCTTTTCCCTTTTTTAATTCCAAGTCTTTAGATTTAACTCCAAAACTTGGGCGTAATCTCTTTTCGATCCAAAATCGAACCTGTAGTAAAAAGGAAAAATACCAAACAAACGTAAAATAGAACAAAGTAAAATAATAAAACTAAAAAAAAATAAAAACCTAAAAATAAATCTAAAACCCTAAACCTAAAAACAAGTCCGCGTCGACGGCGCCAAAAATTGATGTGTTTTTAGAAAGTGGTAAATAAAGATTCGATTCTCGAACTTGTGAAGGTGATGATTTTAGAAAATAATGATTTAAACTAACTCTAGAAAATTCCAGGAGTAAGAAAAATACTGAATAACCTAACTATGATTTTTAAATAATTTTAAACGTACCAGGAATCAGGAATCAGGTAATACTAACAACCTATGTGATTAATCAGATAATTCTTTTTAATTTAATTGAAGCCCAAATAATTGCCAAAATTGGTTTTGTTATGCTAACAAACAGAGGTAAATCACAAGCATGGATTATCAAAATTAATTAACTAAGCATAATCCATCAAGCAAAAGCACAACTGTTGAAAGAAAACCGTTTTTACTATTCGAAACTATGCAATTTTAATGATAAAAGAATTATAAATAATTATTAGAAAATAATTAAATCACATAAAATTGAGAAAATTACCTTATCCATCATCCCAGTAAATAGACTTAGCTCATGGTGAAGAAAACTTGCTCAAAAGTTGATTTCATTGCTCAAAATATTGATTACAAGGTTGAATAACGCTGTAACAGCTGATTTGATACGCTTATAAGCGTTACAGAAGAGGGTTCAGCTGTTACAGAAAAGTTTAAGCAACAAATGGTTTGAAGCAATAGACGACAGGAAAATTCAAATCAGCAACACATATAAATGTTACTGAGTCTTCTTCTCCGGCAGTGATGGATGAAGAACACGCCGGCCGGTGCAGCAGCAGCTCGTCGGCGGTGACGGAATATTGACCGGAAATCTCTAAACTCTTCTCTAAGCTTTTGTGTTCGATTCTCTTGGCTTCTCTTGGTATTTATAGATAGTAGAAACCCTAGAGAGAGTTCTAAACCTAATAGAACTCTCTAAAACAGCCCACAAATCCCATTCCTAATCGAAATCAAATTCCGGCCATGTTCATGATTTTTCAACTGATTTCACGGGATCTTTTTGCTGTTTCTCGATTGTTCTAACTTGTGTGGGTTATCTACTATCATTTGGAACAATCTGGAAGCAAAAGAAACCAAATTTTACGTTGGATTTGTGCTGCCAGTGAAACAGACGAGTCCGATGAGTCGACCGTGACTCGGCCCGATCCAGCTCGCTGGGCTGACCCGCTGGGTTGACCCGATGGGTTGACCCGATCCAGGGGTGCCCCAATCCAAAGTGTGGGTGCCTTGATCCATTTTCCCGGGTGCTTTGAACACTTTTTGAGCCAATTTTTCCACAAATCTTTATTCTTCTAATGTACCTACAAAAGCAATAAAACACGTAATAGACACAAAATCGAATACTAACTCACTAGAAATTAAGGTGCAAATTAGACACTAAAATGTGTCTATCAGCGCCTCCAACTTGTCACTTAGCACATTAGCACATACGGTTCAGCCAACTTTTGCGCCTGGGCGCTAGTTGCACAAGCTAGTTTCCCACCATGTGGCTTTGCCCATAACTTCCTCATACGAGATCAGAATGACCTCGTTCTTTCGCCATTGGCTTCGTAATTCAATTTCCTACACTGTGGAGGGTGAAAGGCCTAAATACAGAAGAGTTTTACTGGCTCCTCGGTAATTCTTCTCATACAGCTCCATTCTGCGGGTTTCTGAACTGTAACCTGAAAAGGCGACTAAACTTCGAAAGTAATAATAAAACATAGTAATTCACTCAAATATGGCAAATAAGGGTCAGGAAAAACTACTTAAAATGTATGATTTATGCACCTATCAAATTCCCCCACACTTGCCTTTTGCTAGTCCTCGAGCAAACTATCTATCTAAACTAATAAAAAGAATAAATACAACTCCGTTTCGTCGAGTAAACGGTTACACTTAGCATGTAACAAGCCTTTAAACCCCTAGGTGTCCCTAGTGGACGAGTTATAGTCTCGTGAGGGTTTACCAGAGATGTACCCACAAAACCTACTTCAACTTCTGAAAATTCCAAAGCACCTGCATACGGTAAGCTACGAAGACATAAAGTTTCTACATACCAACAATAAGAAGTCAGAAATATAAAGAACATTATTCTCATGCTTAATCCTTGAGTTTAGAGAAAACTACCAAATAAAAGAGTCCCGGTTCGAGAGTGACCGAATATTTCTGCCTCACCAATAGGGTTTTATGAATTTGACACTCAAAAGACGCACTTTTATGGTTCTCACATATGTGTAGGCAAAAATAAAGATAGAAGGCCTACACATGTTGACGGGTAGGAAGGAAAGGTAACCTTCCGAGTCATATTAAGATGTTATCCCGTAGAATGGGACAAGAAAGAACCCCTTTTTGTTTTTCTAGTGATCTCTAAGAAAGGAAAACAACCATTATGCGAAGATGGGAATTGTTACTTACCTTCTCATCCAGTCGGCAATCAGCACCACTCTCCCAACATTCCATAGAAACGACTTCGGTATCAACTGTAGATAATGAACTCTTGAACTTCGTAGAACTTGACACTTTGTAACTCTTTTTCTCTTCAGTCTCAACTGTAACTCTTTTCTTTTCACGTTCTCAGCAGCACTTTTTCACGTTTTCAGCCATTTTTTTTTTATTTTTTTTTTTTTGTTTTTTACGTGAGTGTGCTTATTCTCCTGGATACTTTTGCTATTTTTCTCAATTTTTTATTCATGAGTTTTTTCTCTTCCCCTGAGTTCTGTTTCGTCTCTAAATCTGTATAGAATCCACACCGTTCGATTTCTTTCGCTTCTGTAAGTCTTCAACATGTTTAATTGTATTGTTGCTTTACTCAAATATGAATTTTTCTCTTTGAATTGTCGCTTGCACCTTGACGGTCTTCAACTTTCCTTCAAATTTTTCATGTTCCGCTTGTTGATGATGCTATGTTTCTATGGACGTTGCCGGGAGAACGATGCCAACTGCAAACCAAACTACAAGAATAAGTTAGCAACTCTGATGACACCCTCATGATTGATAAAAAATAGCACTCAAGAGATCAAAAATAGTGCTGAAAATTGGTGCGAGGTTAGGTAGCTCATCATTCTACCCGGAATTTGCGCAGATGAAACACTCTAAACGTATAATTGAAGGCCTGGTGCCTCACTCATGGGTATTGAATGATCACAAGTCTAACCTGTACTCTCCTACCGGCAATTTAAGTCCATTTTGGTCGGCTCTAGCCTCTCAAAAACTAAGCACTCCGAATATAGTTCTCTAATATTTCTAAGTTCAGTTGTTTCGAGTCGAAATCCGTATGTAAACGTAGCTAGTCATATGCCAAGTGACTCTAAAATCTCTAAAAGTTGAAGGTTTTCATGCAAATGTGTGTATGCCTAACAATTCTACGTAAAAATCTATATGCCTAAATACTCCCCCACACTTAAACTTTACAGTGTCCTCAATGTGAATTGAATCCTCCAATGTAACGTCAAGATGGGAATTCTACATGCTCTAAAAATAAATAAAAATTCAGCAACAAAAGATAGAGATACAAAACCAATGGGTTGCCTCCCATTCAACACTTAGTTTAACGTCTTCAGCCCGACTCTCTGATCGCCCGTTGACCAATAATCTGAAAATTTGGGGATCCACCCATAAAACAATCTGCATTGCAAACGTTAACTTCACAAAAATATTAATACACGAAATTAATAGTGAAGTTATTGCTCGATAGAAGTTTCCCTCACACTTACTCTTTTCTACACTCGGAAGTGGATAAAGAACACAGAACTCGGGAACTTCTATAGACACCTCTTTGCTAACCTGTACAGAATGAGAATCAAGTGCTTCCAACAATGGATATTTAGAAGCAAAGTAATTTATCAGTACTTCTGAGGCACGTAAAGCCAAGCCAAAACGAGGTAAAGAGAAAGGATTAATAAGCAAAGGTTTAGGCAAACCTTCTAAATTACCGTGAATTGTGGAATCCTTCTCTTTTTCAAAAATCTGTAATAAATTACTTACCTCTTGTACGTTGTGGTCCTCTATCAACTTTCTGACTGTACAGCCTCAATAAAAATCTCGGCACTAACATTATTACTATCGTCCTCGGAAAGTTCAATTGGCTCTTCCACAGTATTAATCAATTCAGTTTCATTCTCAACACACTCCTCTTCATTTTTAGACTCACTGTAATCAGAATCTTCATCAGTTTCCCAACCTTTGTTAGAACGTCGATTAATTTCCATACGAATGGCCTTACTAATTTCTTTGAGAAGCTCGTCCGGCGCTCCGTCACCCTCCAACTCGCGGAATAACTGAAAAAGTTGACCAATATTCAAACGTTTTCCACCATTAAATACAGTGGAATCCATTGAACACGACTCTTCCCTTTGAATGGGTGAATGATCATTATTACGATCAAGAGTAGATTTAGATAAACCGTCACAAGCATAATTTTCCTCCCTTTCTTGTGGCTGAAAATCATTAATCATATATTCGTTATTGTGCACAAGAGGGTTAGAGCTTCTCAGTTCCTCGAGTCGATCCATGCACTGCTGCATCATGGTGCACATCTTTTTTTCAAAACTAGAGGAATCATTAGAAGTATGACTATCCTCCCATCTCTGAGATTGTTCAATTACATACTCATCCCTAAAGGGTTGGTATGTCTGAGGATAGTCAAACGGGTACGTGGAATATTGGTCATAACCAAAGGATTGGTTGTGATTATACTCCTCATATGGTTGGAAATCGCCGTAATGTTGAGGCTGAAAACTAAATTGATCACCATTATAGCTTGATATTGTGCACTGTACATGGAAAAGTACCTGAAAAAAAATTCTTAAAATTCGGTTAGACAAGAGAAAAAAAAAATCAGTAAGAAAAATAAAACGAAAATACAAAGAAAACGAAACTAAAAATAAATAACAATCCTCTATGCCTCCCCGACAGCGGCGCCAAAATTTGGTCGTGTCGTAATCAACCTAAATAATCGAGTTCTTACTCTTCCAAAATAGATTTAAGTATAGCAAATAAGAACAAGTTCGTTCTCACAGAGAGGCAGTGATTGTGATTTATTTTCAGTTTCGTGAGTAAACAGGGGGAGTTATGTTGTGATTTAAACTAAATTAAACTAAAGCAAACTAAAGCAAAATTAATTAAAACGTGTATCAGGGAAAGAAAGCATTGGTTAGAGAATTCATCGTCCGTTTTCCAACATGTTATCAATCAAAGCATACTCAACATTCATGCATTAGTAATACCAATAACCCTAAAGCATCCTATCACAGGGATACTCCGGCAAAACTCCTAATATCATCAGAGAGGGTATCACGCCGCTCTCTGAATTCTTAACACCAGATAACTCGATGTAAACACCAAGTTTAACCCAATGAAAGCAATGGTCTTTGTGAGTTGAGGTTATTCTAAATAATCCGATGCATCGCGCAACTCGGATTTAATCTAGGTCAAGCTTCTACACATACTTGCATGGCAATTTTAAGTATTGTTAACAAATATGCTATACTACTTGTAACTAGAGTCCTTCGACAATTCCGGATCGAAAACTCTAGTTTAGTTGTAGATATCAATGCATGCTCATTCAATTTGCAACTTAAACAAACACACAATCAATCATACATGGCATTATAATCAGTAGAACATGAACGATATTAGTAATAGCATGAAATCATGAGATATGCGCCATTCAATTGATAAACATGTCTTTAAACTTCAGATTACATCCCTAACCAATATAGAGGGTTTAGCTCATCATGGGTTTCTCAAAACCCATGGAAAACAATTAAGAAATAAATTAAATCAAACCCGGAAAAGTTACGACGAATGATCACAGCTCCGAAGTGCTGCGGAAGTAGCCAGCAGCCTCTTCTTCCTTGTTGTGTACGTCTGTCCCTGTATTCTTCTTGCTGTGTTCTTCCCTTCTTTGCTGTCCGTGTATTGTATGTCTCTATATCCTGGATACTTTATGGTATATATGTGCTTTTAATCACGAAATTCAGTGCACCCAGCCTTTGGAATCCTAGTTTGTCTCAAACTCTCTTTTCCGAAAATTGTTGCGTGAGCTAACTTGTGGCCAACCCTCCTTTTACGTGAGCCTGTCCCAAGCCCTTGTTACGTGAGTTTAATCTCCAATATTTGCTGTCCCAATTTGCCAAAAGACTTCCATGAGAGGACCAATTATTCTCTTTATAAACTAGAGTTAGCCACTTTTACAATCCTAGTGGAATTAGAAAATGTGCTAAGTTTCCTTATTCCATCCCAACAAGATATAGCAACTCCAAACTCTTTCCTAATCCCATATGACTTCCCCAAGCTAGCTACTACTCCACCAAGGCTAGCCACTAGCCCATCAAACCACTCTAGCACCTCCAACTCGTCACTTAGCACATTAGCACATACGGTTCAGCCAACTTTTGCGCCTGGGCGCTAGTTGCACAAGCTAGTTTCCCACCATGTGGCTTTGCCCATAACTTCCTCATACGAGATCGGAATGACCTCATTCTTTCGCCGTTGGCTTCATAATTTAATTTCCTACACTGTGGAGGTTGAAAGGCCTAAATTAAGCAGAGTTTTACTGGATCCTCGGTAATTCTTCTCATACAGCTCCATTCTGCGGGTTTCTGAACTGTAACCTGAAAAGGCGACTAAACTTCGAAAGTAATCAAAATACCTAATAATTCAATCAAATATAGCACATAAGGGTCAGGAAAAACTACTTTAAATGTATGATTTATGCACCTATGATGTAGTTTTAAAAGTGGTAAATAAAGTGTTCGATTTCGAACTTGTGAAGGTAATGATCTTAGAAAATGATGGACTTAATCTAATTAAATAAAAATCAGGAAAATAAACTAGTGATGATTTTTAGAAAATATGGAGAAACCACGAATCAAGATTCAGTTATTTCTAACAATTTATGTGATTAATCATGCAATTCTTTTAAATAAATTAAGCTCAAATATTGTCAAAATAGGTTTTTATGCAAACAAGCAGAGTTAAATCACAAGCATGGGACATCAGAGGTTGTCAACCCAGCATGACCCATCAAACAAAAACACCACTACTGAATGAAAACCGTTTTTCTATTTCGAAACTATGCAATTTTAACAAGTAAAGAATTGTAAATAATTAATAAAAAATAGACTTACCACATAAAATTGAAAGAAAAACCTCCTCCATCATCCCAGTAAATAAACTTAGCTCATGGTGGAGAAAACTTGCTCAAAAGATCTCTTCATTGCTCTAAATATCGATTACAAGGTTGAATAATGGTGCAACAGCTGAACAGATACGTGTATAAATGTCGCAGAACAGGGTTCAGCCGTTACACAAAGCTTTAAGCAACATGAGTGTTTAAAATCTAAGGCAACAGGAGCAAAGCTGTAACGGTGGAACAGCAACGAATGCAGATGTTGCTGCTCTTTCTTCTCCGATGAAGGCTGATGAAGAACAGTTCCGGCGATGCACCAGCAGGTGATCGGCGGTGACCGGAAGTTGCCGGAAGTGATCTCTAGGGGTGTGCGATGATTTCTCTTGGCTTCTCTTCATATATATAGGCTTTAAAAACCCTAGGGAGAGTTCTAAACCTAATAGAACTCTCCAAAACTCTCCAAAATCTTCCCAAATCCGAATCAAACATGGAGTCCTTTTTCCGACCGGATACATCCGGGAAACTCGTAAAATTGGTTGTGTGGGTCTTGTATCAATCTCTTCTAGCTTGTGTATCAATTTGGAAGCAAAAAAACTCGAAAATCTCGTGAAAATCGTACACAGTTGATTCTCCAGCAACCTCCCGATGAGTTGGACCGTTGACTCGCCGAGTTGACTCGCCGAGTTGGCCCGCTGGGTTGACTCGCCGATTCTGGGGTATCCCTTATCCATTCTTGGGGTGCCAATAACACTTGTCCCAGGTGCCTTTAACACTTTTTGAGCCAATTTTTCCACAAATCTTTATTCTTCTAATGTACCTACAAAAGCATAAAAACGCATAATAAACGCAAAATCGAATACTAACTCACTAGAAATTAAGGTGCAAATTAGACACTAAAATGTGTCTATCAAATACCCCCAAAGTTACTATTTTGCTAGTCCTCGAGCAAACTACTCTAAAATAAAGTAAAATTCCTAACTCACTTTCGCAGGAATCGCGACCACATTTAGCATATGCAGTAAGCCGTTAAACCCCTAGGTGTCCCTAGTGGACGAGTTTTGTCTCGTGAGGGTTTACAAGAGGTATACCCACAAAACCTGAATCTAGATCTTAGCAACACGTGAACGATTAAGGGCAAACACTAAATAAGCTAGTTAGTTGGCTACTCAGATATTCGGCTATAGGGACCATTACCCTTTATGGATCCAATCATTGTACACGAGTGTTAACTCAAGCATACTAAAATTCATATCTAAGACAACAAAGTTCTTCTCAGACAGTTATCTAACCACCCATCACATGAAAAGACTTAGAAGATGAACGTAGACTGTAGAAGATCGCAAATGTTGACCAAGGCGAACGATGTGTCCCATATCTGTCTGAAGGTCAGTACCGAGATGAAACCTAGTGTGTCGAGATACTCCCCATTTATTTTCAACGGTTACTACTAACTAAAATATTTACAAGTTCCCATGGATCCTGCGTTCCACGCTTGCTTAGGCGACGGAGACAGGGAGAACTTTAAAATACCAAATACTATTTTTTCTCAATTTTTTCTAATTTTTTTCGATTTTTTTTTTGTTTTTTTCAATTTTTTATTTTTTTACTGACACCTAATACATGTGTGTTCTCATGGATCCTGCATTCCACGCTTGCTTAGGCGACGGAGACAGGGGGACCACACACATAACTCTAAAACACTAACATATTATTCATGTGGGGCATGATCTCAACACACTAAATGTCATTCCAGTGCTAATTAACATGTCGATGCTAGGACCCACCAATACTCTCAGAGAAACACGAAATTGCAAATAATAAAACAGAACGTGATGTGGTGGTGACAACTATCATGTTATTTCTAACACCTGAACTCTGTCTCCTTTATGAATAGACCATCTAGCTGGGCACACCAATCCTTATAGCAAAATGGCTAAGTTTCCATCTACCTAGAGTGGTTAGTGTCACCCTGAATTGTTCACATGCTTCTAAATTCCAAATCTTATTAATCCTAAAAAGTCTCCCAATACCCCCAAACTTAAAATAAACATTGTCCTCAATGTTTCTAAACACTGCACGAAAAGGAATTAGGGAAAGATATTACCATGTCGCATGAGCATAAGTTACCTTCTTAAATCATATAGCAATAATCGGAACAACTGTGGATCATCTGAATCAAATAGTGTTATCCATAATAGAAGGAATCAGCAGCAAGCTACGAAGATAAAAAATCTGAACACACTTTGATCCCTATTTAGGTAAACCACATCGACCAGAGGATTGGTTTTTGGCAACTGAACTTCTTTCTGAACAGGAGGATCAGTGGATCTAGCTCGAAAATGATCTTGTACAATGGCAGACGTGCATACGTCAGGTCCCAAGCTAGGGACCTTCCTAAGAGTTAATGGTATAGCACATGGAGAATGATAGTCACCCCTAAACTTAGAGTTTTCAGTGTCTCTAGATAGACTAATAACAATTTCCCTCATTTCTGGATCGTCAAATTCTCGAAAATAGTCAATTGCTTCTTCTAAATTACAATCTGGTGGTGCAGAACCTAACAAAGTGCTCACTTCATTAATAACACTATCATTATCTCCATCAATTCTATAGTTGGCTAGGCATTTCTCTAATGGATCTTCTAATGGGTCGAGCCTAGGCTGCATCTCCCTAGACGGTTTGGATTCCTCCTCTGAATGGATCTGGTGCATACAAACTGTTGGGCTAATTCCCTTAATATCTGCTATGGTCCATCCTAAAGCTTTCTTATTGTCCTGAAGCACGGTTACTAGCTTATTCTCTTGGTCACTATCCAAATCTGAAGCTACAACCACAGGTAAGGTCTCTGATGGGCCTAACTCATCAAACTCTAATCCAAAGTGGGCTAGACATTTTTCTAACGGGTCTTCTATAAAAGTGTTTGGTAATGACTCCTGAACTGGGGTCTCTATCATGTTGACGGTTTCTAAGGTGGGGTCATCTAGCTCAGGTGGTTGATTACTAATGTTGAAGATATTCAGCTCAATAGTCATGTTACCAAAAGACAAGTTCATAACACCGTTACGAAAGTTAATGATCGCATTAGATGTTGCTAAGAATGGGTGGTCGGTTGTCAATCGTTCAAAATAATCGAGTTCTTATTCTCTAAAAATATAATGAAGAATAGGAGTAAGAACAAGTTCGTTCCCACAAGGAGGCAGCAACATATGTGTATTTTCAGTCACGTAAGTAAGTAGCAAAGGGGGTTTTAATCGTGTTTCAAGCTAAATTAAACTAAAGCAAATAAGTAAAAACGCAAGTGATTAAGATTGTGAAATAAGAGAGAAAGCATTGGTTAGAGGTTTCATCTTCAGTCATACAACATGTTATCAATCAAAGCATACCCAATCAATCATGCATTAGTAATACCAAGAACCCTAAAGTAGCCATTTATCTCGTCTACTTCGGCAGAACTCCTAATATCATCAAAGAATGAGTACCTCCACCCTTTGAATTCT
>JAJJMC010017678.1:223743-252276 GCA_023531435.1 Papaver californicum
AGTGAGTACCTCCACAGGATTTAGCCTAGGTCAAGCTTCTACACATATGTGCATGGCAATTTTAAGTATTGTTAACAAATATGCTATGCTACTTGTGACCGGAGTCCCTCGATAACACCGACTCTCGGAACTCCAGTCTAGCAATATATGTCAATGCTTATTTATCTAATTTCGAACTCAAATAAATCAGCAATCAATCATATGTTATTATACGCAGTAGAACATGAACGACATTAAAAACAACATGAAATCATGGAATATGCGCCATTCAATTGATAAACATGTCTTCAAACATCAGATTACATCCTTAACACATATAGAAGGGTTTAGCTCATCATGGGTTTCTCAAAACCCATGGAAAACAATCAAGAGATAAATTAAATCAAAATTTTAGTGGGGGGGGGGGAAGGCTCGATGGAGGTTTCTCTTTTAGTATTAATGCATGAATGTTGAGTATGCTTTGATTGATAACATGTTGGAAAACTGACGATGAATTCTATAACCAATACTTCTCTCTCTGATATTCATTTTTACTAATCTGCTTTAATTTGCTTTAGTTTAATTTAGTTTAAATCACAACACAACCCCCCTTGTTTACTCACGTAACTGAAAATAAATCACAATCACTGCCTCTCTGTGGGAACAAACTTGTTCTTATTTGCTATACTTAAATCTATTTTGGAAGAGTAAGAACTTGAATATTTTGGTTGATTACGACACGACCAAGGTGGTGCTTGTGGGTTTTTACATCAGTATAACAAATCCTGTTTTTCGATTCCTTCGAAACTAAAAAATCTAGATGTTTTGCACGTGCGTTGCACGGACTTTAGTAAGTATCACCGGAGATTATTTAATGGTACATTTAGGATAGAGTTGTATTTGTGCAAATGAAGATATTAATGGAGATAAAGATATCAGTTGAGATGAAAGTGGTGAGTTCAAATTTAGGATAAATTTTTTATTAATGAAGATGATAAATTTATGGTATATAGGTTTATGTATTGTTTGTCCACCTGATTTCATACACGGCGTAAAATATCGAAAAGATTATCAAACCCACGAATCCTATTGGACGATTTACTAAATTCTGCTCTAGTCCATCATTGTGTTCCATTTGTTGCCGTGAATCGCGTCATCTAGTGACATCAACCGTGCTACATTCTCAACTATAGGATGGTTACTTGTCCTCTATAAAAGTGAAGAGGTATTAGGTTAGAAGGGGGACTTCATTTATGTTTTTATCTCCACCACCACACTTTAAATTTCAAGCTTTAGAGCCTCCACTCATGGAGTTCATATAACAAAATTCATCATAATAAAACCCTCCGTAAATGTAGACCTCATTAATAGTCGAACCACGTAAAAAAAACCTTATACCCTTTTACATTTTAACACTTTATTCTCTATTTGTGTGGTTTCATCATGTTCTTTGCTTAGGATTAGTATCTGGGTGTAGTTGTAGGAAATCTGAAATCAGTACAACTCAGTTATTTCTCCAAATTGTTAATATGTCGATTCGAAGCAGAGAAATAGGATAACTGTAAGCAGCATTCAGGGATTACATTCAAATTAAACGTCTCTACACCGGTGTGGTAGTGAAGTTACCACTATATACAAATTATATTGCGAAATGGATTAAATAATTTGATTTATTTAATTTATTCCATACAGTTCCTTTGTTCCACTTGACCATTTTGTTTTGTAATAGCTTATCAAATAAATTACACACATTATATAAAAAAAATTGATTGTTAATTAACAAATTAACCTTGCTCAAATACCAAAAAACGTCAGAAAGTTACCACTTACCCCTTATAACTCTTTTGTGTTTCCGTAAGGCGGGTTAACATTCAAATTTACCAACATTGTTTTCCAAAGTATCATTTCAGCACCTGCCCTTGTTTTATTAGCCTCCAAATATTAATTCTTTATATTGAAATTTGAATATTTACACTGCAAATCGCTACTTCATCTTAACACACCTTGTCTGGTTTACATGGGAATCATTTTCAGACAGAAGCCTTCTTAATTTGTACTCCAAAAACTTCTCAGATATTTCTGTGTTGTATTTAGGACTGCACATATCCGAACCAATCCGTCAACCCGACCCACATCCGCTTATTTTAATCCGATCCGTATTTGACCCGCTGATGAACGGGTCGGATGCAGGTGATAACTTTCATTACCTGCTTTTTGACGGGTCGGATGTGGGTGAGGCCAAACCCGATCCGACCCATCCGCCCAACCCGCCAATTTCCTTTCCTTTAGGAAGGCTAACCATATTTCTTCTTCGTCTCTGTCTCTCCAAATTTTTCTCTTGTTCTCCTTTTCCCTTTCTCTCTCTTGTTCTTCCCCCATTTCTCCCTGCCGATCCCAGTTCATGAGAAATCAGTTCTATTCTTGTGTGTCAATGATTCATAAGAATCTAAGTTAATAGATGAATCGAGGATTAAGGTGTTGGTGTTGAAATTGTTTAAGATTTAGAAGGAGAAGAAGAAAATAGATGAATTAGGGTTTTGGATTTGATCTCGAGTTTAGATGAAATTAAAATGGGTATCGAACTGCCAAGGGATGAAAAATGAAATGGATTATTTTCTAAGTGATATTATGGAATTGTTTCGATTGAGAACTGAAGATTTAGGGTTTTCTGGGATGAATCGGAATTAGGGTTTTGAGAATTAAATTTAAGTTTACATGCAATTGATAAGGATATTATGTTATTGATGGATGAAGAATAAAGAGGTTATGGTTGAATTAAAGTTATGGAGCTAATTTAATGAAGAATCCAAAAGATAGGGTTTCTGTTCTTCCCCAATTTATATAATCTGAAATTAGGGTTTGATGAAATTGATTGGTGAAGGAATAATTCAGATTTCGCTGATACTTGGGTAAGCTTCTAAACTATTTTCAATGTGGTAATTTGAATTTAATTACTTAAATTGTTAAATTTATATGATTGTGAGTGAATCTAAGATTGAAATGGGTATGGAGTAGGGTTTTGAGAACTGAAGATTTAGACGATGGATCTGTTGGAAAAGACGAAATTGGGGTTCGATTGAATGAGAACTCAAATGGAAAATGGATCTGTGATTGAGCTCGAAATTGAGAAGCTTTGAAACTCAGTGAAAGGTTTTTGGAGCTGCAGTTCATGGCCAAGAAGAATAGGTGAATCGATGGGATGTGTTGTTTTTACTGATAATGGGTCTGAGTTGCTAGAACTTAGTGATTAAGAGAAGATGAACAAGGGTTTTTGATGCTGTTCTTGGAGGAAATAGACGAATGGAAAATGGTTCGTGATTGAGGAGAGAAATCAGGTAGTGATAGTGTAATGAAAGATGGATCGATGGTAATTTTTGGGTAATGAAAGAAGAGAAGACCAGAGTTGGGCAGGTGACCCGCACCCAACCACACCCGCACCTAACCCGTCCTACGGTGCGGGTAAGGCCAAACCCGACCCGACCCACCCGATGTGCAGCCCTAGTTGTACTCTAATAGCCTCCATACGAATTCTGCAGCTCAAAGTCATATTTCTGCCCGAAGTTCCATTCTCACACAAAGTCATTACAACTTTTCTATCAATACTAAAGCTTTTCAACATATACTTATCATAGCGGAGCTTTGACGCATTTGTAAAACCAAGTAAATGGTTGCAATTGTGTGAACCTAATCAAGGTAAACGTAAATCAGATTGGATTTAGCGGAACCTGTTGAGTGGTCCAGTTTTACCTCTAGATGGCTAGATGTGTGCGGAAACTGCTTTGGAGTTAATTGGCTTCAAGTGGGTCTCGATTATTTTTCTCCAATATTAAGATGATTGGAATCAACCTGTTTTCAAAAACGGGGAATGGAAAACGACGTCAATAAACGGTAAAAAAAAAAACACATAATGATCGGAAGCTATAATCAAAGATCTTCTATCAAAATAGATTTGTGATTTCATCGAAGATATGATCTGACTAAGGGAGATTTAAATAATGAATATATACCGCCTAAACAGATAGAAGTTAGGCCTACTTACTGCTGGGGATAAAATGAGTCTCGCACGAAGTGATGTCATCATTTCTTAGGGGTGACGTCATCATGGTTTGATCCCGATACGACGTCATCATGCCCCGGAGCGACGTCATCATGGTTCGATCCCTAAGCGACGTCATCACGTCCCGATCCGACATCATGGTTCGATCCATATACGACGTCATCACGTCCCGATCCGACGTCATCAAGTCCGATGTCCATCTCGGCACGACGCGACGTCACCACGTCCCGATACGACGTCATCAAGTCCGATGTCCATCTCGGCACGACGCGACGTCACCACGTCCCGATACGACGTCATCAAGTACGATACCCATCTTGGCACGACGCGACGTCACCATATCCCGATACGACGTCATCAATCCCGATGCACCAAATCAATCCCGATAGACCAAGTCAATTCCGAACCAACTTTTGGATAAAGATCATATTGAAGATAAGGATGATAAGAACGCATGGCGAGCATAGAAGAATCTTCATCGACACGTGGCGAAGGGCTTTTAAATAATTATCATATTTTTTATACCTATAAATACAAGTTTAGAATTAAGAAGAAGGGGACTTTTGGGATGGGGGGCGCCCCCCCAAGGCTCGATGGAGGTTTCTCCTATTTGATTCTCAACTGTAACATAAAGATTAATGGAATCTTCAACTTCATTATCGTGGACGTAGGCTAAAGGCAGAACCACGTTAAATCTCTTGTGTTAACTTATCTCATTTTTATGGATCTTTTACTATGATTTTTGGTTGTTTTTTGCCCGTGAAAATTTTGGCAGAAACAATTTAGCGCTAGAAACAGAGAATTTGATTTAAAGTAAGTTTTGATTGCAACAGCTAAACCTTCATTTACAAAACCCATTTAACTAATTTTGATTTACAGTTGTAAAAGCTTGGAAAAAGATTTTTCTCTAAATATTTTAATTCAAAATAATTTTTGAGTACAGGTTTACCATAATCAAATTTTACTTTAACAAACCGATCCATTAAATTTCGAAAACATTGAATGTTAAAAATTTGGTTAAATTGGGAATTTATGCCCTGTAAACAAAATCAGATTTCTACTAAGTTATGATAGCTGGTGCCGAGGTTTGGTGTTACTGATTTCGGAGCAACATTTGGTTGATTTGGTGAAGTGTAGAGTTGGTTTTCAAACATTGTGTGTGATAATATATACATAGATTTGTGAAAATAGTAGACTGACATAGAAAAAAGAGTTGGCCATTCTTTGTATTTCATTTGCGATATCATTGTTCTGCTTTTGGTTTTGAGATGGGAAAACCTAGTGGCAAGAAGAAAGATAGAGAAGATTCCCTGGTATCCAGAAAGTCTGCAACAAATAAGAAACAAGACATGATCCCCATCACTGAAACGAGAAAGGACGAAGATCAACAAGCTATGGAGGTCATACTTAAGGAACACTGTCATGGCAAGGATGCTTATATGTTAGAGAGAAAGATTGTAAAACTCTACAGTGAATTAGACGAAAAAAAAAAAAGAAAAAAAACTTACCTGCCTACTCTTTGCTTAAGACGTGCAACATTATTACTTTTAGTGTGCCATGACATCACTGATGAGCTATATATCTGAGCATTCCGTCATAATTAGGGGACCATGTGCGGAGCCACAAATTTCAAGATTTGGAATATATTGGCCAACCAAAACAGTGCCGTAGATAAGAGGCACAACTATCATAGACCACCACATGTGACCATTAATCACCACCGTTATAAGGGTCTCCATTATTACTATCCATTTCATCTTTCTTCTTCTACATATTGCTCTTTAAGTGTTTTAACAATGGGTAGTAGCACCAACAATGGAAGAATCGGCAACGTTTATCATGTCGTCGCGATGCCATATTCAGCTGTAGTTACTGAAGAATGGTTTGGTTTCATTGATCAAATCCACAGCCTTCACGGATTCAGCTGCGCACGATCCCGAATGTCATACCTTCGGAACTAGTTCGTGCATTAGATTTTGCGGGTTTTGTTGATTCAGTGTTTACTAATGTGGAGGCTCCAGTTGAGCAGCTCATGGACAAACTTGAACTTGAATCTCCTGTGACGGCAATTATTGCTGATACGTATTTGGCGCTGGCGGTTAATGTTGGCAACCAGAGGAATATTCCGGTTGTTTCGCTTTGGACGATGTCGCCTTCTGTGTTTTCCGTTTTCTATCATTTTGATCTTTTTGCTCAAAATGGGCATTTTCAGGTGGATTTGTCAGAGCGAGGAGACGAAATGATCGATTACATTTCTGGAATCACTCCGACATGATTATCTAAACATGCCAACAATCTTCGAAGGGACTGGTCGGAATGTGCTTGGTCGAGTCATGGAAGCATTCCAGTTAGTACGGAAAGCTCAATGTGTTCTTTTTACTTCCTTTCATGAGCTTGAATCCCAAGTTGTGGAAACTCTAATGCCGATACTTCGCTTGCCTATCTACTGCATTGGACCTTCAATACCTCATCTCACTGCTGCACTTGATCAAGAAAATGGTCAGGTACCTAATGACAGTGGTAACAAGCAGGACTACTACTTGAAATGGCTAGACGCGTAACCGAGAAGTTCGGTCTTGTATGTGTCATTGGGTAGAAACAACCTTCATTCCCATTTCCTGTTCTTCGTTAACTTCTAGCATAGAGCAATACTCAGTCTCAGCAAGCTTAGCAATGTCATGGGCACCATTCAAAAGAAGAAAGACATTCTCAAGGCTGCGGATGCTACTGCAACAAGTTCAGTGTTTGAAACATTCTTGTTCGTCGTGCATAAGTTCGAAGCTTTGCATATCCGCACCAAACATGACCGCACAAGCTGTCCCAATCCATGCAATCCCGATACGTTCCAGCAATTGGTGTCAATCCATCAAGTGAATCATTTCTACACATCAAGTTTGTTTCGGAATCGAAATACGGCAGCAATTTGTGAAGCTACAGAAAGCGAAAATAAATGATATAATAAATCTGATTTGACGGTCACAACGATTTCTTTCACAGAAATGCGGCAGCTACGCAATAATTTTGCACTGGGGGCATGTTATAAAGAAATCAAAATTTTAGCTGTGAAATGAGGTAAATACTACACGCCAAATTAGATATTTCATTTCAATAATTAATGCTGAATAAATAAATTTTTCGTCAATTATATGCCTTGTATTTCTTTCTGAGCTTTCGAGCAAATCAAATTACTCCAGGAACATCATATTCTGGAAAACGCTTCGATTGGCGACACAATCATAATTACTCCAGGAACATCATATTATGGAAAACGCTACGATTAGCGATATAATCAAGAGCGCTCAAATTATTCCAGGAACATCATATTCTGGAAAATGCTACGATTGGCGACACAATTACTCCAGGAACATCTTATTCTGGATAGCGCTTCGATTGGCGACACAATCATAGCTAAACCTTCATTAACAACGAAATTCTAATAAAGAAGGAGTTCCTTACTAACGGTTATCATTTCTCAGAGTACGGTTCGGGACCAACCCTGTATCTTACCCCTGGCTCGAATTTGTTTCGTATGTGTGGGATCTCGATCCATTGTACTCATGAAAAAATATGATTGACCTAAACTCCGTGAAAGGAGGTGCTTCATCGCAAAAAATTCCAACCCAGGGTTCAAAGGAATCTTGCAGTAGAAAACTAACGATCAGTATATATATATATATAAAATTTTATTTTGCAGGGACAAAAGTGTAACATAACATGGAAATGCATAAGCAACATCAACTCCCACATAATGATTCGGGCGAGACGTAAAGTAATTTTCTTAAAAGTTTTTCTTCAAACAACTCTTAAGAAAAGGGGGCAAGTTGTTGGGGATAAAATGAGTCTCGCACGAAGTGATGTCATCATTTCTTAGGGGTGACATCATCATGGTTCGATCCCGATACGACGTCATCATGCCCCGGAGCGACGTCATCACGTCCCGATCCGACGTCATGGTTCGATTCCTATACGACAACATCACGTCCCGATCCGACGTCATCAAGTCTGATGTCTATCTCGGCATGACGCGACGTCACCATGTCCCGATATGACGTCATCAATTCCGATGTCCATCTCGGCACGACGCGACGTCACCATGTCCCGATACGACGTCATCAAGTACGATGTCCATCTCGGCACGACGCGACGTCACCATGTCCCGATACGACGTCATCAAGTACGATACCCATCTTGGCACGACGCGACGTCACCATATCCCGATACGACGTTATCAATCCAGATGCACCAAATCAATCCCGATAGACCAAGTTAATTCCGCACCAACTTTTGGATAAAGATCATATTGAAGATAAGGATGATATGAACACATGGCGAGCATAGAAGAATCTTCATCGACTCGTGGCGAACTTTGATGACATGTGGAAAAATAATTATCATATTTTTTATACCTATAAATACAAGTTTAGAATTAAAAAGAAGGGGACTTTTGGGGGTGTGGGGGGGAAGGCTCGATGGAGGTTTCTCCTACTTGATTCTCAACTGTAACATAAAGATTAATGGAATCTTCAACTTCATTATCCGTGGACGTAGGCTAAACAAGGCCGAACCACGTTAAATCTCTTGTGTTAACTTATCTCAATTTAATGGATCTTTTACTATGATTTTTGGTTGTTTTTTACCCGTAAAAATTTTGACAGAAACACTTACTATAAAAATGACGACTGAGAATTTGCATATAATTTATCATTTTTTGGAGTTGCAGCGGCAGGTATGGCCATCACCAAAACATATGTTTTCGTCAGTTTAGTGGTCCAGAAGTTGGACGGAAAGAATGCCCCTATTAATTGGATGGAAATAACACTATTATAAAGTGGATTATTTGGTTATACATGAACAACAATTTAGAAGAGTGCAAAATAATATGCATTAGTCTATTAAGATTCAAGAACTAATAAATGCAAACTCTTTATAATACAATGAAAGAACATGTACCTGACCCGATATGTTGCATCAAATAAAGAATTGGATAGCAGAACCTGCTATGAAATAACAGGTAGCGGCCTATGTCAGGCATTTATTCATTATAAATTTATTCTTATTAAGAAGAATAATTGAGGAGTTTACCTTACAGGCATGCGGGTAGATCAAGTAAGTATGAATTTCTAGAAATATCTTCGGAGGAGACGCATAAACGGCTTGCATGAGGGTTAATTTCTCCAAAAACCCTGAAAACAACGTAAATTAAAAGCCTAAGTGTGTAATTAGAAGAAATATTTATGTGAGACAAATACGATGAACGCAAATGGAATGTAAGGTAGATGCTAAAACATTAATGGAACCATAGAGACCGCCCGTAACTACTGAATCAAGTAAGAAATGAAAACAGGTCCATGAAAGAGTAACAATAATACGATAAATTTAATGGATAGTGTACCGAGATTTCAAGGATGTGGCCATCGTATCATGTACTCGAACTGTGTGAGACCATAATGTGACCCCCTACAACTCGCATACGATATTGATACTATTATCAGGTCAAAGTTGTGTATCTCACTTGTCATTACATCTGTGGAGAAGAAAAATCAGATCCTCTATAACCTGTATGTCCATTACAGGCTGCACGGCTTACCAAAATATTGAAAACAGTAGTTAACATTCCCTCCAGTCACAACTTCAAGGTTCCTAAAGATCCTAATGTTACAAAAAAAAAAAAAAAAACATAAATTGAAAATCATAATGTCAAAAGAATCATCGTAAACTGGTTGATAAACAACCTGAAAAATATCAATTATTGTAGTAAATGATCGATTGATAGGTATAAGGGACACCTTTTCCTAAACTGTTATATATATTGTGCCCAATAGTTACCTTAGGCAGATAAACCCCCAAATACACAGCCTTATATAATCCGATCATAAGTTTTTTGGCCCGGGAACTTGGAAAAAAAAAAACAAAACAAATGGCCTAAACATAACCGTAAGTAAATAATAGAAGCAGTAAAGAGGGAGAAGACAGAATTTACCTACAACCGAAACTCGGGTGCAGTGAAAAAGCAATACTCTTTGTGGTTGTTGTATTAGAGAATTCACGAAGACACATCTTCAAGTTTCTGAGGTGGGGTTGTTGTGGATGGAGCGAGCGATAGATTACAAAGGAAGATAGGTTTACAGTGGAGTGGATTGTAGATGGCATTTTGACAAATTGAGAGATCTAGTGTTTGCATGGAAGGACTAAAAAAACACAATAAAGAGAGAGAGGCGTTTCAGCATTATTCATTAATCCTACAGTGAAACACCACACTTACAGAGAAAAGAGAGCACTAATGCTTTAATTACCAAAATTCTAATTCTGAAATACAAAGCACTGACATAAAACACAACAAAGGAATCAAAAACAAAATAGATAGCTGATGTCACTCTATCTTTTAAAATGAGAAACCAATAAACTTATGAGAATCATCAAAGTTAAAGAACCAAAACCCTAAGAAATCACATAAAATGGCTAAATACGAAGCAACATACACAAAACACGCAAAATCCATTAAAAAATTCATAGTTTGAACTGATTTGAAGAATCAAATCGAATTACTATTATCTTCAGCACCAACTTGTATATCTTCCCAATAACCACAGTACCAGACAACTAGAATTCAACAGAAGAAAGCAAAATGTTATGTGGAGACGGAGATAATGAATCTTTTCAATTATAATACTTTAGGTTCAATGTGGCATCGACAATATATATCCTACTAATCAATAATAATATCTTATCGACAACACTCGTATTGGCTCATCTTTTTTCAAGCCTCATTAGTTAACAGTGAAAAGGAGTGGTATAAACTTAGTAAAATGAGATATACATGTAGATCTCTTAAAAGACCCTCCAATAATGTCCGTCTCCAATTAGGAAGCATTGCTATAGGAAGACATTCACCTGTATCAGAGTCAACCAATCCAATCCTATCAGAGGCTCCACCCAAAGCATATATTTCACCTAGTTCCGGCATACCCTGGAAATGATGGAAACCTGATTACTCATCCAACTTGATCGATATTCTAATATGGGATTGCCTGCAGTTTCTATTTTTTACTTAGAAATAAAGAAAAAAAATGATCATGAAGCAAACCTCAATTCCCCAAAGAGCTGCTCATGAAGCATATTTTGTATCTTTGGAGAAATCTAATCCAGATGGAACATGAATTTCTAAAAGCTAACTCTTCATTGACTCATCAAGATGAGCAGACAAGTTTTGTTTTTTTCTTTTCACATGTGGATTCCGAAAGAAGCTCTAATACCATAACCTGATAGCTGCAACAAAAACATATCGGAATTACACATACGTATAATTTATCTCTATTCTCTAATTCCAAAGACAAAGAACATTGCATCAGAGAGTTGCAAGTATAGAAATATGACAATTCAGTCTACGTACTACATTCAATAAAACCTCCGTAAAATAATAATGTTGTAAGCTAATAAATTTTATAATCACTGACTTGGGCCAGTTAGTTGAATTCCTATTTCCATATATTATTAACCTTGCTTAATTTTCACAATCTAGCATTACTAATCTATACACGTCTTAATGCATCCGAATTTAAAAGAAGCACCATCTGCAATTAATAGTAGTTTA
Source organism: Papaver californicum (assembly GCA_023531435.1). Lineage (NCBI taxonomy): Eukaryota > Viridiplantae > Streptophyta > Magnoliopsida > Ranunculales > Papaveraceae > Papaver > Papaver californicum. Next base: position 235,371 of record JAJJMC010017678.1, read on the forward strand.
GACCGTTAAGAGGATTGAATCCAGTTTTCTCTACTAAGTGGTTACCTATCTACTATTGCAAACTTCTATGAAGAATGCAGTGTTGCAAGTCCAATTTTTAGCCAACTCATTCAGTTTTCATGACCAAATTAAGGACTTTGCACACAAAGAGTTAAGTTAAATTGACATGAGTGCATTTCGGGTTTGTGTTGTTTAAGAGTATCAGCAAAAAATTCGGAGTATTATTACCTGGGACCAAGTCCTTGCGATAGGCACTCACCACCTAACTTCGGAACTGCGCACGAAGGGCGCTCTCTGTCGATTGATGCATTGCCCAGATGTTTGTTGTCAGCCTTTAATGTGTAGACAAATGACAAAAAAAAAGGTTAGGGATTCTGCTGTATATTTATGAAAAGTGAAAACAAACAATTTCCACCATAACTTTTTAAGACAAACACTCACCTCCATTCTTAGTGTTTAAGGAATTCATTCAATGTTGGTTGATCATCAACATGCGTTAACTGGAAAATGACATCTTATGTCCTCCGCAGAACCACATCAACTGTTGATCTATGGGGCGAACAAACAGATCAGGTCTGCTATTAATCAGCTGCTTGGTGGAACAAAATTAACCGTCGATCCATGTGTTCCACACCTAGATCTCGGCCGCTCATTGTCTAGCGCTTAATTTTAACAACAGTCATTGATCTCTATTCCCATGGACAATCCCCACCACACTCTTTGTCCTTTATCTTTTAATCCTGACACTCTCTATACTCCTTAAGAACTCATCCCAACCCCTCTTTATTTTTCCCCAAACGGATTCTCAACCGTTCTTTATACTTACATGTGCTTTATATTTTTGACAGGTAGAACGAAAAAAGGGAAGAGTAAATTTAAAAAAAAAACACGATAATAGAAAAGGAGAAGAGTCGGTGAAAATAAGAATTAGGTTTTAGGGTAAAATAGTACTGTTCACCTGTCCAATTTCATGTACGGCAAAAAACACCGAAAAGATCTCAAAACTCATTATTCCTATTGATAGATACGTTTCCGTATCTTATTTAATCTCAATTTTGTATATTGTTAGAACTTATTTATATACTTAAATTGTGATTTTATTGTGTTTATAGGTATTTTTGGAGAAATAAACATTTGGGAAAAATCGGCTCAAAAAGTTATAAAGGCACCCAGAAAAAAATACTAAAGGCACTCATTGAATGGATAAAGGCACCCAACTTCCAAATTTAAAATACAAAAAAAGGAGGAGTTTTTTTTGGTCTGGGTTCTGTTCGAGGAGAATGGGACAGTAGGTACAGGAGAGAGAAGAAAGTGGAGGGAGAGGCTAAGAAAAAAAAAAACGAGGAAAGAGAGAAAACAAAGGAGAGAGGGAAGAAGTAGAGGGGTTGGGGGCTGATTGAAAAGAAGAGAGAAGAAAGGTGGAGAGAAAGGGAAAAAAGGTCAGACGGAGAGAGAGGTGGTGAGTGTTGGTTGGAATATAAAAAGAAAAGATTGGACGGAAAGAGAGGAGTTGAGAAGTCTTCTGGTTCTGGTTGACGGCTTCTTTTGTATGATTGATTGAGAGAGGGAGAGAGGATTGGTAGCCTGGAGCAGAAAAACGAGACAGGAAGAAAAGAACAGAACCAGGAGTTGAAGAGGCATAAAAAGGGTTTCATTTTTCCCTCTCTATTTTACTCTTGTATTTATTTTTATGGGTTTTAAGAAATACATTTCCATGTTTTGCTAGATTTTGTGACTAGGGTTTTGGGTAGAAACCAATTTTAATTATGGAAAACTCATAAATAAATGGTTTAAATGTTTAGTAATTTATCTTCATTGTTAGCTTGATTAATTATTGCATAAATAATGGAATTGATCATATATGCTTTCCGTTTGATATGTCGTTCTAGGATTAGATTCTCTGACGGTCTATGCTCACAAATTAATATTTAATTCTTTGAAGCTATATACTGGTTAGATAGCTTTGCTGATTGTTTATGCTTTTAAATTGATATGCTATGCTTAATAACATTTGATGTGATATACTTTTCGATTGATAAGCAATTCTTTAGAAATGTCAACTTGGAAGAGAAGGAAATTACAGTGGTGAAACGATTATTTTGAGATTAGATGTGTGTTCTATAGATCAAATTGGTGAAAACCGAAAACCCTAGTGCCCTCTCTACTTGATCACATTGTATATTTTAGCTAGTTTATTTTATTATTTTCTCGTTCAATAGAATCTCTGAAAAATCAAGAAGATATTATTTCTGATTAGTTTAATTGAGATATTGATTGCAGTATTTGCCCGCTCCCTGTGGGTTCGACCCGTATTTGCGTTGTCTACTAGTTAGACGTCGTGCGATTGCGGCTATTATAAATAGGGTATTCCGAAAACCTATCACCTATTGATCTATATTCTCTCAAGTAGGGCCAGAAGTTCTAGAATTCGAGCTTTGTACAACTTTCAACCACAATTCTTTAAATTGTTCTGAAATTATATATACAACTTGGATCTTATAGATTTATCTTGTGTGTTTTTTTTTTTTCACCTTGCTATAAGAAATTTATTCTTCCATTACCACAAAAATAGCATCACCCGCATCCACTCCACCCAATAGACGGAGTTGAAAGTCCATCCATGTCTAGTCCACTAATGGATGAATCAGGTGTTTGCCTGCTAAATTACGGATCGGGTCAGGTGAAATCAGTAGATGCGGGTAGTTTTGCTCAGCCGAAGTCATGATGGATCACAATTCTAACATCCAGGCCCAACTTAACTCTAGCATCCAGGCCTAATTTAACAACTGTGTATATCTTTTGTCAGAAGCTTAAGAGCATAGACTGATTGTATTACAGAAATCTGTCTTGAATTCAGAAGAAGAAAAGATAGAAATTATTGCTTACAAGAGTCATCTCCGATTAATGTTAGTATTATCATCTTCATAATTTGTCATCTCTGTGTCATGGGTTCAGCAATAAACAATAAAAGCATAAAAATGAAATTGGGTCGAAAATTACTACAACTTGATACAACAGCAATCTCCAATTATTATCATTCATTTCTATTGCATAGTAGGAATCATGTACTTGTGAGAGATTATTATGGTTCAGAAGGTACTGATAATAATAATAATAATAATAATAGAACATCACAACTTGAGCAAATTGTGAGGGATGATTGTAAGGCAGGAAGGATTAAGAAGCTTGATGATGGTTTGAAATACTTTAATAGATTGATTTCAGAAATACCATTACCATCTAATGGTACATTCTGTCATGTGTTGGGTTCATTATCTAAAATCAAGTGCTATTCTGATGTGATTATGTTGTATAAGAAGATGAATTTGATTGGGGTCGAACCTAATTTGTATACATTCACCATCTTGATTAATTGCTTCTGTCGGTTAGGCCAACTGAATCATGGGTTTTGTTTGCTGGGAGAGATTTTAAAGAGAGGTTATTGTCCTAATGTTATCACTTTCACTACTCTGATTAAAGGCTTGTGTATCAAGGATGAGATTCAAACTGCCTTTAAAGTGTTCACTAAAATGACTCAGACAGGTATTTCAACCTGATACATATACATGTAATACTCTTATACATGGCCTTTGTAGGAATGGTGAAGTGGGTCTTGCTCTTCGGTTAAAAAACAAAATGTCGAAATGGAAATTGCAGAGCAGATGTTATTTCATATTGTGGGATCATAGATACACTTTGTAAAAGAGGTTTAGTTGATGAAGCTTTGGTTCTCTTCTCCGAAATGCTTAGAGATTTGAATGTTGTGCCCAATGTAGTTGTCTACACTTCTTTGATCAACGGACTTTTCAATTCAGGCCAGTTGAATAAGGCAAAGAGAATCTTTGACGAAATGGTTTGCAGGGGAATCTCAGGAAATGTAAAAACATATAGTTGTTTAATTCATGGTTATTGCCTAGATGGTCAATGGAAAGAAGCAAGAAGATATTTTGATGAAATGGTGGATCGAGGAATTTTACCCGATGCAGTAACCTTTAGTATATTAATAGATTCACATTGTAAAGATGGGATGACGGAAGATGCTTGGGGGTTATTTGGACTAATGGACAAGTTAAAGATACAACGTAATCAGATTACTTATAATTCAATGATCGACGGTCTGTGTTTGGCAGGTCGGCTGCAAGATGCAGTGAAACTGTTTGACTCGATGGTGGATAGGGGCCTTGAACCGAATGTTATCAGTTACAGTATGTTAATGGATGGGTATTGCAAGAAGCGTAAGGTGGATGAAGCTATGCAGCTATTCAAGAAAATGAAACGAAATGGATTGAAACCCACAATAGTTACTTACAGTATACTATTACGGGGACTATACCGAGATGGAAGAATGAAGACTGCAAATACTTTGTTGAATGAGATGCAAACTTTTGGCCTATCTCCGGATGAAGTTACATATGCTACCATGTTGGATGGTCTCTGCAAGAATGGAAAAATGGAGGAAGCAATAGAATTGTTTGAATCCATAATGGGTACAGGTATCTCATATAACATTGAAATGTACACCATTCTTATTCATGGTTTCTGTATGGCTGGCAGGTTGGCAGATGCAAGAAAACTGTTTAATGAGATTCCAAAAAAAGGATTAGTGCCTGATGTAGTAATATATACCACAATGATGGTTGGCCTCTTTCGTAACAAGATGTTCTTGGAGGCTAACAAATTAATTATTGAAATGGAAGAGAAAGGTTGTTTTCCTGATTCCAGAACATATGATATCATCATCAAGGGTTTTCTTGTGGGAAAGGTAACTGATAAAGCACTGCAATTTCTTCGCAAGATGCGCGAAAAAAATTTTGTACCGAGTGATTCTGTTATTTTGTTGTTGATATACACTCTCTCAACAGATGAACTGAAAAATCTAGTGCTATTTTTGTGAGACAATTGTTGAGGGTAACAGTGAAAATCTAAACCTCTATCAAGTGTCAACATATTTTCAAAAGTTTGAAAAACTTGAGGGCCATTTCTGCGGCTTGATATATTTAAGTATGGATCTTTATTTCTCTCAAGTTCTTATTTAATCCTTCTTTGCCTTAATCTAGTTCTTTCTGTCATAATGGTAGAGCTGTAGATAATACTTTTATGAAAAAGCAACAGAGAATGGAATTTTGTTCTTTGGGTTTTAAATTCTTGTTCAGAAATTCTCGAGTGGCAATGTAAGGTTCCAGGCTTCTGCAGTGGTTAGGGATGTCACTATGGCGATTACAGAATATAAATTTCTTTCAGATGGCAACTAGACAAGCTTGATAAGGTATGTATACAGGGTTATTCTTGTACATTTTTATATTTTTAAGATCATCCGCATTGTTCTCAGTTTTTCAGCAGAAGCTATATAAGTAGTGTCATGAGTTCGTAACATGCCCAGCTGCAGTCTCTCTTCGCCTGGGACTTTGGTGCACAGTTCTGTTTGTTGGGCATCATTTAAAACTTAACATGTTATTGTATACACTTTTTTATATTTTCGCATCTCTTCTTTGTTTTTTTGGGTGCAATTTGTTATGCAATATTCAAATTCTTTTTATGGTCATGCTCAAGCAATGGTTTCGGCCGTGGCAGCTTAGTTTCTGAAAAGAGGCTAGATGTAAACTGAATCTCATGCAGACACATCTGCGATTTTATATCTGCCTCTCATTGTCCGTCGGTCAGTAATATCTCGACAGAGATAGATTGAGCCACTGAAATTCTTGGTACATCTGTCACTGAATTTAGACTCTTTTCACGGTTTTGTACATGGAATAACTACAGAGATTAACAGTTGCCGTGAATAACTAAATGTTTGTTTGATTTGTTTTGTTATCACTATCAGTTCAGCTTCAAGCTAAACTTCTCCGCAGAAAACTCTTGAATTCATATCCCTGTAAACATGTCAAGATATTTCACTAGGAAGATGTTTCCGCATCGGTTTGTTTCGACCTCTAAAAGTTTTCCGGCACCATGAGAGTAAATGTTGTGCACCCTTAGCTTAAATATACAACATGATTTCTCTCACTTGGTTGAGATATCGCTGAACTTGTGAGTTTACAGTTAGAAGTTTGCTCTGTTGCCGATGGAGCAGCAGAGAAGGAATTAGGGCGTGCGAAAGAGTACATGGTGAAACAGATGGAGATTGAGTTGGGTCAATCAATGGAAATGGAACCATACATGCTGGAGACTTTTTGGGGAGTTGTCTAATATCTCCGTTTCTCTCTGTACTACAGTGCTAAGATCTCTGTAATAATGTTAAACTCTTGAATCTCCATAGGCGTTTGTGTTCCCATCTTGGCATAACCAACCAGGCCGTTAAAGCTTCCCAAGAAGCAGTTCAAAAGTCATGTATTTTAGTTCTGTGTTTTCCTTTTGACTTGTGTGTTTGCTTGACAGAGCCAAAATACTGAAATACCAATTGTAATCATTGTAATTTTGGGTCTTTTAGATCTGATGTTTTTCAAAAGGGTCGAACTTGGAACGGCAGAAACAATGTAGCTTAGGGTAGAACAACAAGCAATTTTGTCCAAAAATTCAAATATAGAAATTGTTGATCTTTGCAAGGAGAAGACAAATTTAATCTATGTTATGGCGTCAGAGAAGGGATTGCTACAAATTTAATTTATCAAAGCCATGAAAAGAAATCATTGTTGTGCTCCTGATTGCAGGAGGAGCCCTATTTCTGAGGTTTGAGAAGCCCCTCCCATTATCATAATCAAGCACGTTCACCTCTGATTCTCCTAGCAAGTTGAATATCTTTAGGCATAATAGTAACTCTCTTAGCATGAATAGCACATAAATTAGTATCTTCAAACAAACCAACTAAATAAGCTTCAGCTGCTTCTTGTAATGCTGCAACTGCTGAACTCTGGAACCTCAAATCAGTTTTAAAGTCTTGAGCAATTTCACGAACTAAACCGCTGAAATGGTAGCTTACGGATCAACAGTTCAGTACTCTTTTGGTATTTTCTGATCTCACGAAGAGCAACAGTTCCTGGCCTAAATCTGTGTGGTTTCTTCACTCCTCCTGTTGCTGCTGCTGATTTTCGTGCTGCTTTTGTCATTAATTCCAAATAGATTCCCCCTCCAATGGATTTCTAGATCCTATGTGGTCTATGGTTCAATTTCAAGCTTGAAAGCAGTTTGTGCATGCAGCAGATTTGCCTTCATTTTCAAGATCTTCTACTCAATGTGACCCCTGCCTCTTATTTTATGACTGTGCCCCGACGGAAATGTCTATTGTGATTTCATTTCCATGCTGATCAATCAAAAAATCATTGGCTTCTTAAGCGGTGTAATCAAGTTCTCTCGTTGGTGGACATCAGTTAATGCTATCAACTCCTCCATTAATAACAAAAAGGTATGGATATCTCTGCTCGGAGTGCCCTTCCATTTACAATCTGGAAAGAGATGAACGAAAGAACCTTCAATGAAAAGGAAATATTCATACCCAACCTCATACTGGATATCAAAGCTGACATCTTATATTGGGCTCAGCCATCAAAAGTGCTGAATAGAATGTATTTCGAAGACCTTGTGTTGGACTGCACTGTGACTTGTTTATATAGGTCATGGTGAAAGTTTTTTCTTTCCTACATATTTTTTATTCTTTTATTAATATTTATATATATATTTTTGCTGGTTAAAAATAAAAATAAAATAATGAAAATCATGAACCAGTAGTACATGTTAAAAAAAAATCACGCTGATTTGATCATTTTTGACGAGAAATTTGCACCTCCAATCACAATTCGCAATTTTATATAGCTGATCATTTGTACACGATTCAAGATAAACACCTCATTAAACACAACACCAAAATCACAAAACCGAAAAAAAAAAAAAAAAAAAAAACTCAGAAGCCTAGTATCAGAAGAAATAAGCCGAAGAACCCAAATGCAAACTATCCATACCACCAGAATCAGAATGAACGACGGGAGGCATTTGTCCAAAAAGTGGACTATGAACGTACTCTGACGTTGCATCAAAACCCACATATGATCCACTACCCATCATCGATTCATACCCGCCAATTGATGATTCAACTACACTCGTCAAATCAGACCAATCTTGACTCATATTATTATTATTTCCAAAATATGGTGAAACTGGCAGCATATTGGAGTATCCAAAGCACCCAGAAAAATCAGATATCTCTGAAGGAAATGGAGGAAGTTCATTGCCATCGTTGTAGACTTGATTGCTGCCATCATCAACCATACTACTAACAACACCACTTTTTTGTTGTTGAGGTTGAGAGATTGTCGTTTGATTTAACCACGAGCAATTTCGATCATTTGTAGAAAATCCGCTCGCAAAGTGGCCGATTTCTTGGGTGTTGAAGTACATTTGTCGAGAACTAGGATCGTTGTTGTTAGTAGTTTGTGGAGGTTGATATTGAGAATTGCTGCTACTTATAAAGAAAGACGAGAAAGCATGAAATTGATCGCTTTCATCAGGAGATATCATGTCTGTAACAGAAGAGCCACGGGGCATGTCGGAGTAGACAAAGTTTGTACGTGCACGAGACCCACGCATTGATCGTGAAGCTCTGTCGTAAGCCAATGCGGCTTCTTCAGCAGTATCAAATGTGCCTAGCCAATGTCTTTCTTTTGTTGATGGGTCTCTTATTTCAGCTGCATATCTTCCCCATGGTCTTCTTCTTACTCCTAAGAACCTTATTGTTGGTGTTGTTGTTTCTTCTTGTGGTTGTTGCTGCTTTTTCTTGGTTTTCTTTTCTTGACGCAATTTTGAGGAGGAAGAAGAAGAAGAGGATTGCTTGGTGTTGAAATCCATGAAAGAAAAAAAATCGAGGGGGGAATTTGGAATGACAATGAGAAAATAAGAAAATGGTTGAGATTTAGAATCAAGAGTATTGAGTTTGTTGATTTAATTATTGGTGCATGTCAGTTAGCATAAATAGGAGAAAAATCCTCTAATATTAAAGTATTGACATTATATATTGCTAGAGTGGCAAGGGCTAATGATATATTGACTACTAAATAGTGTCAATTTGGAATGATAGAATCCAACGAACATGCTAAGATATTCACTAATCATAAGAGGATGATGGTATATGAATAAAAGTATCAGAATGATTTTAAACTGAAAATGAAATTATTAGGACTATAGTGTGGGAATATTTGGAATGATGAGCTAGAAATGTATTTAAAAGTTTACAAAGACTATAGTCATATGCCCCCCACATTAGTAAGAAGAGTAAAGGATCATTGCTTCAATCATGATTACAGATGATTCATGAACTTTAATGTCAAAATATATATCGTTAAATGGGCCATAGTTTTACGAAAGGTACCTTTTAATAAAATAGCTGAAATTTACATCCGATGGTTCTCATGCTCCCTTCCACAGAAAAGGTTGGAGTTCGTATATGTATTTGTCTAAAAAATTCCAAAACGAAGGATTTAGGAAATAGTCTAGAGACTATTGTTCTATGTTATATATATAAAAAGATATAGCTAAAAAATATACCTGAAATTTAAAGGTATAAAGTGTGTCACTTAAGCATGTTTATGGCAAAGTACATCGTTCTAAGATAACTTCATGTGTTGATCGGCACATATAAACACGAAGCACAACAAAATTTGGATAAACACGACATAACATGTATAAAACACGACATAATAATATATTTTATATATATATTTTACAAAAGGTCTTTGCTCTAGCCAATTTTTGGCTATCCTATTTTTGTTATGTTAATAAGTTTTTATAATTTATTAAAATTTACTTTTATTTTTATTATTTTATTTTATCGGTAAAGAGTTTGGTGTTGACAAGTTTTGAACTCAGATCACTGGTCATCTAATGACTATACCATTATACTACAGTTGCATTAATAATATCTAAATTTATTAAGTTCCAATAAATTATTTAAAAAATATAAATTAATACCGTAAAAGTATATTTCCTAGCGTTCATTTGATAAGAAAGTAAATAATAATCTAATTGCTATAATGTAATTGTATGTTATACAATATATTATATCAAATGTAAAATTTTGAATAGTTTGCTAAATTCACTAAAATTATCTTCAAAATTCATTAAACTACAGTATTAGTTATATAAATTATATAAAAAAATTATTTAAAAAATGTAAAATAAGTGTGCCGACATAGCACAATAGGATTATTCATATACTTTGCCAATATATCATGATGTGCTTAGCTTTTGAATAATGAAACACATTCCTGGTGCAGCAAGGTACACATCACGCTAGATACGTTTTTTTGTGTGTTGTGCCCGCAAAACACTAAACACTAAACAGGCCACGTTTTTTTTTTTTTTTTTTATATAACAACAGACGAAAAACAAAAACTCTCTCACATTGACCATTCTAGGATAAAAACACCCTGAATGGTATCAATAAGTTTATTGATAATAAGTTGTGGTGGACTATTAAACCAGGTACCCTAACTGCCTTTCAGGCGCCATCTCTGGTAAAGTATCAACCACAAAATTAACCTCTCTAAACTATTGTTCAAAGCCAATCTTTTCGAACTTCATCTTCACTTTTTAAATGTCTTGAATTAAGCCTCTGACATGCCATGGAGCAACGACTTCACCTCTGGACAGCTGGACTGCATACATGGAGTCGCACTCAACTTCCAGTCTCCTAACCCCCAATTTTGGACAACAAGTTGAACAAGTTTTAGATAGTGCGTCTTCTAACTCCCTTTTTTACAGGAATTAAAGGTATGGTTAGGGATGATGATGGATCTTTCATGGCAGGCTTTGCTAAATACATCTACCAGAATGGGAGTAATACAACATAGGTGTGGGATGTTAGAACTTGTTCTTTTCTTTTTGCTAAGAAAAATAATTTTATTAAAGAAATGAGTTACTCAGTTTGCGAAAGTAAGTCTGGAAAGACTTCCCACCACTTTCCAAACACATCAAACAATCTACATGTTTAGCTTCTATATCAGCTATTTGATTGAAATCTCTACTAATGTAATCTACTTTAAAAAATTGAAAAGAGTTTGATAAGATAAGACAATCATCTAAGACTGTGTTACTGAACCAACAAAGGTTATTAGTTTTCTTCTTCAAGTAATTCGTTGTGTTTTTTGCATCACTGTAGAGGCATATTGCAGTTTGATCCCTTCCACTAACCCATTGTATAGCTTCTAGGATCGCCAACGATTCTGCCTCTTCAGGATTTCTAGCTATAGCGTTGATTGTTTTGCATCCTTTGTATGAACCTGCAATGTTAGTCATAAAAAGACCAATTCCAACTTTATTAGTATTTTCATCGAAAGAAGCATCACAATATAATAAAGAACAGTTGCCTGGTAGATTCATTTCAGCAGTGGTATCAAGAGCAGTTGCATGTTCATAATTTAAAGAATCTAAAGACAAAACATCATGTTGAATATTATCATATAAAAAGGATTGTATGGTTTCTTCAGTAAGATTTATAGTTAGTCTGGCTATTTGATGTGGGCTAGAAGATTTATCTTGGAAGGTCTTGAAACATCTTTCACTCCATAAATACCATGTTGTAGTAAGAAACACAATTTGATTTCTAGATTGATGACAACCCATTAACCATTTACCTAGCCAATCTTTAACCCTAAGATAAGTGTTTATTTCCTGCTAAACTATAGAGCCATTAGGAATAAGAGCCCAAACCAATTTAGCAACTAGACAGTGTCACAGTAGTTTCATATTCATTACCATCACACATCACACAAAATATATCATGACTGCCTATATAGTGAGAAAGCTTAACCTTGGTTGGCAAGATATCAAAAATAATTTTCTATAGGAAAAGATGGCCTTTGGATAGTACTTTGACTTTCAATAAGTCTTTATAGATCTGGTTAACACTAGGTGTCGTATTGGTGTCACTAGTAAGAAGTTTATAACAATTTTTCGCAGAAAAAAAACCATTACGGGATGAGGGTCAGATAATAGGAAATCAGTAGCTTTCGTTAAAAAGTAGCATCGATCGATTAATCCAGTGATACGATGCGTTTTGGTCAAATGATGAAAGTACACCCATATGACTACATCCAAAAAATAAAGAAAAACATAGAAGGATTTTGCTTTATTTTTATTTTTTTTGAACAGTTGGTTTTTCTCCTTCTTAATATATTAAATTTTCATTTTTCTGTAATCATCACTTTGACACATTAGATCAGCAAATTCATTCCCCTTGGTTGGGTCATTAGTTTATAGCCAAAATCTAAAAGAGGATCTTCATATGTAAGTTAATACTAAACAAATCCTCTTCTTTCCCCTCCTTATGTATATCCGTTTTTTCTAAATAATTATCTAAAACTTTTTTTACTCGTATTTTTTTCATCTCCAAATCTAGATCTAATTGGATTTAATCTGAGATATCAGATTTGTCAAGTAGAGTTGGATTTTTATAATTAGCAGATTTTAATTTCAATAAAACAAATTGTTGCGTTTTATAATAATAGGTTCTAGTTTTTTGATTTCTTATTTGTTTTGAATAAATATTATCCTTGGCTACTTCAGTCCATATGGTATTTTATTACGCTGTTGTAGCGATTTATTATAGCCTTAAGGATTTTACACTACACCAAAAACGTTGCTTTGCGACGCTTATATCAGTCAGAACTTCATATCTGTTGCGTTAATGGCTTTACAAGTATTTGTAACGTATATATGAGCTGCTTAATTAATTCCCAGCGTTGCTTTTTCTTAATTAAAGCAGCGTATTTCTTAACTCTAATCAACGTATAATTAACCGTGTTTTCGATTTTGAAAACGTATTTCAGGGTCCCACAATAAAACTTGTCGTCATGTATTCGTTTTGCAACGCTTATAAACGTTGCTTATGAGAGTAATTTGAGCAACGTGTCCCTTACCAACTTTTATATCGTAGCTAATCTGGAATAGGTTTTAAAAAATATATTTTAATGTTGTACCCTGTAGATCTCTGCACCTACATTTATAGATTTCTACACCTGCATATACAAATTTTCATGGAGTAGAAAATCCAATCCATATGGAAGGAATTTCAACAAATATAACATATTTTGATTGACCATGCAATTGAAAGAACATTTTTATCACCTGAAGTTTCAAATATTGAAAGAGAATCAAAGGAATCACTAAATTGAATAATGTTATAGTTGAATTTGCATGAATCCACACAGTTAACTGGTATGATTTAAACATTGAAGGTGAAACTATGGATAGCCATAAATTTCAGTTACACCAACTTAGGTCAAGCACCCTAGTTTCTACATTATATTCATAATAAAACTAACCTTCAGTTGCTAACAAGCCATAGAATAAGTCTTTAACAAGCTCTATAACAAGTTTTTACACCAGCACCAACGGTTGAAGAATATCAATCTTATAGATCTTGTATACTGCACATTCATTTCAAAAACAAAACAAGAGTCAGATCCTTTCAAACATCCCATAACAGACTAAATATACAATCATTAGAAAATGGCTATTCATCACAAGGTTCATGATTCTGGTGATTAAGTTATCACTCTAAAATAGTAATTTAAGTAACTGATATGCTTGAAGGGACACAAAAGAAAAGTTGCAGAAATCGCATAACGTGGAAAGAAGCATCAGACATATTTCTGCAACAAAACTATCAACCCAAAGGAAAGGATCATCAACCTGTTCAACCACAAAATGAAACAGAAAAAACACATTTTACTCATTACTCAAATTGTAGTGCAATAAACGTACTAAATTAGTTCAAATGATTCACATGAAATGACTTGTGAGAAATACATAAACATACCGTATATCCATCTGCATCCAATCTTCCAAACTCATAGTCAAGTATCTACAATAAGAATAAGCCACTTCGTGATAAGATAGAATTGTCTACTAAATCCACCTCAAGTTTCAGATTTCAGTTTATTTCAGAAGTTATAGGTAAGCAGCGAAGCAAACTAAGCTAATATCAACTAAAATTAAAGCTTACACAAAAATTCCATAGTCTCGAAATAATAAGGGCTTATGACTGGAATGCCCCAATTTTGGGGGTCTGCTCTTATTTCTGTCCCGACGAAAAAAAATAAACAAAAATGTCCCAATCTGTTAGTTTTTCAGTTAAGTAGGGCCGTGCGAATTGGCACTTTGCGAAAAAAGGCCAAAATACCCCCAAATTTTATATTGGAAAAATGCCCTAAAAAGAGATTCATTTTATAAAAATACTCCAAAATGAAAAAGTATAAAAATGTCCCAAAATAAAAAAAGTCACAGAAATACCCCAAAATAAAAAAAGTAACACAAACATGAAAAGTCTTTAAACATAAGGTTACATGTTTCATTTTGGGGCATTTCTGTGAATTTTTTCATTTTGGGTATTTTTGTAACTTTTTCATTTTTGGGCATTTTTATAACATAAATATCTTTTTAGGGCATTTTTCCAAAATGAAATGTTGAGGATATTTTGGCCTTTTTTTACACGTGCCAATTCGCACACCCCAACTTAACTGAACAACTAAGGGATTGGGGTATTTTTGTTTATTTTTTTCCGTTGGGCAGAAATGAGAGTAGACTCTTCAAAATTAGGGCATTCCAGTCATTATTCCAAATAATAAATAGCATTGGAATCACATGCAGAATGCAGTATTTCATCAATGTTGGATCAAAATGTAGTCCTAAAACTGAAAACAAAGAAAAACATACATCTATGGATGAATTACATAAAAAGGTAACAATTAACAAACTATTGAAAGTGAGAATAAGCAAAATCACACCTTGAATAGAAGAACTCAACCCAGAACCTGCAAAAAATATTGCACATATAAAAGATCTGGAAAGTCTGCAGGGAAAAAAAATTGTTTAATAAATTACACTGATTACAAATAAAGGGTTTACAAATCAAATTAGAGGGTCATATAGGAAGAAGAACAACCAACTTACCAATAACTGGAGAGCCAAATGAAAAAAAATGTTGCAGTATATGTATCGCCTAATAACTCATTAGTTGATATAATAAGACTGCAAAAAAATTGAGCAAATATCAGACATCATTCAACAAGACTATTACTTCTCCAGAATGAAATTAGAATTTACTTGTTGAACTGAAAAATTTAACTACAACTCCAGAAATTTAACAATTAAAACATCAAACCATAAGAAACCAACTCCTATATAGAAGGTTAAATGCTACTGGAATCCAATCATGTCCTGCAAGAAAACAGAATCACCTACAAGAAAATGTCACTTATGAAACAGAGATGATGAGTACTAGTTTATCCAAGAAATAACCTTCTCTGCTTGCTAACTGCACTAACACTAAACGAGAACATTATGAATAGGGTATACACACCTTTTCCCTCTTCCTTTATCCGGGCTTGGGACCGGCAATGCATTTGCATTAGCGGAGTTAAAAAGGCTTGACTATTAAAATGGTCAGGAAATAAAATATAAATATTTCATTAAGCTTAGGGCAACTATAAAAAAAACTATTAAAGACAGATTAGACAGATGCATAGTCTGTCTAATCTTCCTACAGTAAAAAAAAACATCAAAAAGTAGTCTGCAAGATTCGATAAGTGCTTAAAATATCCAAAAAAAAGAAGAAGTATGTATGATTCACCATGCTTATATACCCAAAAAATCAGCCTGTATTCAATCTGCTGATAATTAAAAAACAGAAATAGTTAATCGCCCAATACTAAACTTCACTACACAGGTTGCAGCCTATCCTTACCCCATATCAACCAAGTAGGCAGTATAGCTGCCTTAAGAAGTTAAAACCATCTCCTTGAGGGCCATCCCAGACACCCGCTGTTTGATCATACACATCCTCGATATAGACCTTCCCCTCATTTGGCTTCACCTTTCTACTATGATAGAAATCACCACGCACAAGAGCACCCAATGCGACAACCTTACCTCTATTTTCTAGTAGCTCAACTTGTCCAGACTCGATCGAATTACTTGCACCGTCTTTGTTCACCAGTGTTAGTAAATTAAAGAAACATGACACGTGGAAGAAGATCAAGTTAAGAAGCAACCAGATTAAAAAAGGTGAGAAACACAGGATCATTATTAAAGATATCAAATTTCAAAAAGACACGAGACGTTTCCTGACACCTAAGCAATGAATCGCATGAATGACACATAAGATCGAGAAAGCTGAACGCCATCGAATAAAACAAACAGCATTAAATGATAGCTGATCGAGAAAGTAGAAAGTTATTATTACTATATTATTATAGGATCGAGAAAGTAAAATGTAATAATTACTCTATGATCGAGAAAGTAGAAAGTTATTATTACTATATTATTTTAGGATCGAGAAAGTAAAATGTAATAATTACTCTATGGTCGAGAAAGTAAATTGTAATAATTACTCTATTATTTTAATGATCGAGATTACAGAAGTCTTTGAAGATAAGGAAGCACGCGTCGGACATATAAAGCATCGAATCAGGAAAGTAATTAAGAGTGACCTGTCATCTATATGATCGCACCAAGTAAAAGACAAAATACAAGAACGATAGATACATCGAGACAAGATGGATCGACCCAAAGAAGAATTGATCCAGAAACGATGACCAGGCTATAGAAAATGACACGTTGCATAAAGAGCGACCCAGAAAAATAGATCTATAAATAGAAGAGATCAAACAACAAAGAGGGGGACGGAAAAAATAGAGAGAAAAACCAGAGAAAGGGAGGGAAGAAATTTTTAGGTACGAACTTATGGGAAGTAGTGGGATAATGTATGAATTTCTGTATTGAAATGAAAATTGTAAACAGTTTTATAAACCCAGAAATTACAAAACCTGGATGATTTATTGTATTAAGCTTAAACATTTTGAAAAAGTATAATTCTTTATTACATAAAAGAACGTTTCTCTATTGTTAGTTTACATTTATTTAACTTGAATCCAAGAGTTTGATTGGTTGTTTAGCTGAAAGGATTTTTTGGCATAAACAA
>JAJJMC010017678.1:252286-265454 GCA_023531435.1 Papaver californicum
AGAGTTTGATTGGTTGTTTAGCTGAAAGGATTTTTTGGCATAAACAACCAGAACACGACTATTTCCACGACCATCTCCACAAACAGGATAAGAAGTGGACCCTTTCTCTGGGCTAGGAGTGCCTGCTCTAGGAGTGTCGACAATTGTTGTAGATCCGTTAGCCTTCATCAACTGATGTAGTATCACCTGTGTACAAGAACAAATGAGCATTGTTACTGTATTTAAATAAAGTGAACTAAACTTATTTATTGATGCGCGACAAGTCAGGATTGAACACTCACATCGACTTTACCACCCATAGACCCCATTTCTCCTTGAAATGCAGGCACTTTACCAACCGAAATACTCATTTCACTTTAAATTGTGTTCAGCCTTGTAATACCCGACATTTTTATTTTCCTGTTTTGGGTTGGGTTTTATCCGACTTGGATAACCATGTTATTTAAGTTGTTGTTTCCTTTTCCTTAGCCTAGGTGAGGTTGCTTATACTAGAAAAGCTACAAGTTAGGGTGGAAATGGAGTCACCTAATTTAATTTTAATAAGTAAATAAAATAAAGAGAAAATAAAAAGAAAATGAAAAGATAATTAAAGGAACTAATTAAATAAATTATTAATATAAGATTTAATATTAGTATAAGATTTATATTAAATTAGGGAGAAAACCAAAAAAGTTAAAGAGAATGAGAAGGAGAGGAAGCTAGGGTGTTTAGAGAAGAAGGCAATGGAGAATTAAGAGAAGTTCGTAGCTAATAAAAGGTAGAATGCTAGATCCCTTTCTCTTTCAGTGATTTGCTTACATTTGTTTTAAATTCGTATGATTTTGTATTGTTAGGTTTCTGGAATTTAGTTGTGTAAATATTATCTCCGATCGATGATCAGCTTTATCCTATTTATAAATAACATGATTAGGTATCTATGATTAAATTTTTAAGATAGTCCACCGTAAATGCAACGTTGAATGTATCTTTTAAGTTGGGTGATGTTTCTGAATTTTCTAGACAGTTTCGCCTGGTTATGTTTTTGATGTGTTTAAGCAACCTTGATGATATTAAAATGATTTGATATCTTGAAGAAAGTTGTAGATTTATATTTTATCTTTCATTGTGTTTTAGATTTGTTAAATTTCAGATTAATATGAATTTACTTTGAATATTTTGGTAACATGATGTAATCTTCCTAATTTTGATGTTGATATTGTAAAGTAATTATCTTTTGTTTGAGCTGTTGGTTTTCTGTAAATTTTGGATATCTTGTAGATAAATATGTCAGAAATGTTCATCTAAAATTTGAAGATGATCGGATCAAGTTATCATTATGAAACATATAATATAAGATTCTGCAGTTAGTGTGTTTGCTTAAATGCTTAAATGAAATAGACGTTGTTTTTCATATGTTTCTATGCCATGATTTGCTAGTATTGTTTGTCAAAATAATTTATAAAAAGAAAATGAGTTCATGTTTTTCCATTAGATGGAACTTGGTTTCATGCTAACGGCGGGTAATAATCCTCGAGAGTAAAACGGGCAATGATCCCCGAGAATTGAATGGGTAATGATTCCCATGTAGGAACTTATGTTCCTGACCTTATATGTTATTTGACTCATTGATATTGTTATGTATGTTTTGAGATTGGAAATGCATTCTACTGAGCAGTCATCTCACCCCAATTGACATTCTTGTAGATTTCTCGATAGTTGGAAGTGGAAGTTAGAAATCTGTAGCTTAATGATTGCGTTATTTTTTATTGTATTGCTTGAAATGTAATTTAAATTAATATGTTTGCTTGAAAATGTTGTGAACGATGATTAGTGGATTTATATGCTAAAATTCATCTTATTTAAAAGTTCAGTTATATTTGATATGAAAAGTAAATTAGTTGAAATAATATGCATGTCTTATTCCGACCCGTAACTTCTTGAGTTCAGACCTCCATAAAGGTTTAATCTTGGTCCGGAACTTTGGGTGTTACAAGCCTTGTCTCATTTTTGGTATCTCTTTTTTGAAGAGCAGAATACACGATCCCTGCCATCTCAGCCTGCTTCTTCGACATATGGATTAGTAGCCACGAATCCCATCTTTTCGGTTAGGTCCAAACACCTCTTCTAGTTCGCTGAAACCAGATACGCGACATCGCTACCACTTGCGTAAAATAAGAGTGTCGTTTTGCATGTTACTCAGTGTAAGAAACGGAGAATACTTACATGGATCTCGACTGCATTGGGATGCACAGTCCCATCACTACGTTAGTGTCCCAACAACCACTTGTCTGTAGTGTCTTTGGGTACAGCTTTGACGCCTAAGTCGTCCTACGATAAGGTCTTTGATTAACAGAGAATAAAATTACTAGTTTATATTTCTTGTTGATGTATGAGCATCGTCAAAGTGTATGGCGGACCGTGGAACTACTTCTGCATTGTGCATTCTTGGCATTCTTTGCAATCTTCTCAACTGTCTTCTCATTTTCAACAAAATGAATCCAAATATTTGGATTCATTCCAAGTGGAACTTTTTCTTTTGCATCTTCCCAAAGTTCTGGAGTCATTTCATCTGGTTCAGATTCTTCAAACTCCTCCTCTAGTACTTCAGACCCCTCCTCAGCTACTGCAGATATCTTCGGGGCTTTTTTCCGCCGTTTTCCTCTAATAAGATCCCTTAAGTCATACTTATATCTCCTCCAGAATCCTGGAAATCCTGTTTCTATAACTCCACGGATACGTCCCCAGAATCGCCTAATGCCCTTTACTTAGTAAAACTTCAGGTAAAAACCCTCTTGTCTCCTTGTCCTTTCCTGTTTTATTTGTTACAAGAGACAACACATACAAATGACCAGCACACACTGACAAGACATGCAAATTATTCAAGAAAAATTTGAAGGTAATATTAAAGCATGGAATCCTAAAGAAACATGTCAGAAACACGGCTGAGGGCTGCGATCACTGGAGCGAATCGACTGCCAATATGCAGAGAAGAACGAAGATACAAACCTCAACAAAACTCTGTTTTGATATGACAAGTGGATAAAAGGAAAATTCATCGACTGTTCCAAAAACTCTGGAAAGTAACAAAAATTAAGTTCATTGTGGATACACGAAAACTTATTTTTAGGTCTACTCGACTAAAATTTAAAAGGAAAACAAGTATTCAAACAACATGAGCATACTGCTCTTTTGACTGTCGAAACTTTAGAACTACATGGGATAGAAATATATAGAAACCAGATGAATTTGTAATTTCCCACTATTTGTTTTGTAGCAATCACGAAGTAACGGAGATAAATAAAAGTCAAACATTCATTAGCAACATCGATTAACGCCATTCAAATACAGTGAAAAAACACATACAATGACAAACACCACAAAATTAGACTACACCCAAAAAACAGAAGAATAGTATATACAGTTCAAGCCAACGAAACTCTCACTGCAATGAACAGACCATTTCGCGCACTATTAATACGAGAAAGCACCCAACAAGAAGAAAAGCAAGAACCTAACCATTCAGATACAGTGACATAACACATAAAACGACTGAACTACAATTACCTGGCCTTTTCAAGTCCGTATGAACCACCATCGTATTCTACAAACACTGCATCAAAACACACAAAATATAATTTAAAGAAATTGGTTTCCTTTTCATAATTTACTCGTCAAAACACACCAATAGTATGCAAATCACTTCATAAACAACTATAAAGACCTTAATTTTATAATCTACTGAAAACCCCTAATTTAAAATAGATTAGAAAATGCCCAAATTGAAAACCCCAAGTGATTAAGAAAAACCTCAAATAAGAAGAAAAATTGAAAATCTATAACAACTAGAAGAGAAATAGAGTTAGGGTTTCTGAAACAATTTTTTAGTTCCAAGAAAACAAAATCATCGAAAAAGAGCAACAAATTAAGTTACAGTTCATACCTCAACTATTTTCTTATTGTAGATCTGAGCAAAATAAATTAACTAGGTTTTTTTTTTGATTTCACGAACAAATCAGATGTTTAGGCTTATGAAATTTCAATTAGGGTTTTGCTCTAGGATTTGATTCAAAGATTAACCAGAATAGGATTTTGATTCAGAGTTCATAGAGTTTTCTGTGAGAAAATAGGGGTTCAAAGTGAGATTTAGCGAGAGAGAGAAAAGAAGTAAATTTTTAGGGTGTTTTATCTTTTCTGAGGGAGAAAGTGAGATCTCGCCCAGGTTTGTGTTGTCTGAGAGAGAAAGTTGGACGTGTCCGAATACTAACTGTAGATATGAAAATAAATGGGTGTTGAGTATAAAATAAATGCCCTAACAATTAGATTTTGGTGGGGAAAATTTAGTTTTGGGGGAAAAAAATAGTGATTCAATTTTGAGAGGGAAAAATTTGAGGGAAAGTAATTCTAAATTTTTTAAAAGGGGTGTGATTGATGGGGTGAAAAATTGAGAAGGAAAAATTTGAGGGAAAATAATTCTATTTTTTTTTTTAAAATTCCGAATTAAAACATAAATTAAATAAATCTAAAAGCCCTAGCATAAGAGGTAATTTACCTTTACGCCATAAGTTACAACGTATATAGATGTTAGAAATACATTGCTCAAATATTATAAAATTAATCCTAATTTAAGCATGGTATTCCGTATTTGTAACATTTATTTCTGTTACAAAATAAACAACTTATATAAACGTTGCAAAGGAAAAAATTTAAAGTTGTAAATTCCCTTATATGGTGTAGTGTTATGATGGAATATGATGATAGAATCAAACATATGGATTTCCTAAAATAGATTGTTTCACAAATATTGTTTTAACAGTCTCATGTTGGGCAAATTTCTGTATGTTATTCAGATTTATACTAGAAGAACTTTGGGATACCAGACTGTTGATTTTGATATAACTTCTCTGATGGTTGAGGCGAAACAATCTATTTTGTGCGAATGATAAAGAGGTTCCTTGGAGATTCAAGGACTTAGTTAGTTTCTTCCATGTTATTCGATTTCGTGTAGATCAAAAAAATCACATTATAGATTAGTTGTATCCGTGTGCAATGTATAATGATGTAAGAGAAAGATGTGTCTATCTACCATCTTTTCTATGTAATAATCTAAATCTCAATTTAAATAAAATAATCTAATGAATAAATTTTAAAGATTTTGTCCTTCCATAAAAAAATAAAAAATACTAAACAATTTAATAACACCACCACCTTGTTTGACTCAAGAAAATCTTTCAAATAGTCAACCTCCAAAATTAATTAAGTAGTAGTATTGGTAACTATGGGTGGTGGTGGGGAGATTTTATTTAAGAGGTGATTATAAAATAACTGCTCTCATCAATCAGATCATGTTACCTAATTAGTAACCCTATTAAAAAGAACTAGCCAAATGGGACCAATTTATAGTCCTTTCACTTCACACAAGAGAGGTCCCATATACTCGAGGGATACACAATTGTTAATGGGATTTGATCAGTTATATCGTTGGCAGCACCAACTGACTTCAAGAAATTTCCTTGACAACTAAAATTTCACATCAGCAAAATGTAGACAAGATACTGGTAACATCATCAGTGAACATTACTAGCAAATGTTAAATTGCTCTTGCTAGCTCCAAAAAGTAATGCGTTAACTCCAAAAAGATTGCCCCTCCAATGGATTTCTATATTCTATGTGATCTAAGGTTCAAATTCAAGCTCTTGTACTCAATGTGACCCCAAGCTGCCTCTTATCTAATCACTGCGCCCCAGTAGGTTACATAATGGTGGGTGCTTATGACTTCTGATATATTCTTTAGGTGTGCATCTTTAATTACTACTCCTTTCGTTTTGAAATAATAAGTCTGTTTGGTTTAGAACAAAAAAAAAAAAAAACAAATCACTTAAACTATATTTGTATTCTTATTTTCATATTTATCCTTAGGAAAAGTGGTTTTATTGTGTTTAAATAATAAAAACAAGAGATAGAAATGGTCACATGTAGATAAAATAACAATCTTAAAATATTTGACTTTCTATTTATGGAAATAAATCTATCTTTTTAACATACCAAAATATAGTAAACCTTACCTATCATTTTGAAACGAAAGGAGTAGCTTTTAAGAATTAGGTTATAATTTTTCGATTAATAAAGGTTGTATGACAAATGGAGAGTTAAATCAAAGCCTAATATGAGAAGAAATAACAACTAGCAACTTTATTATGTAGCTGATCATTTGTACACGATTCAAGCTAATAAACACCTCAGTAAACACAACACCAAAATCACAAAACCGAATAAAAAATGCAACAAGAAAAAAAAAAAAAAAAAACAAACTCAAAAGCCTAGTATCAGAAGAAATAAGCTGAAGAACCCAAATCCAAATTATCCATACCACCAGAATCAGAATGAACGACGGGAGGCATTTGTCCAAAAAGTGGACTATGAACGTACTCTGACGTTGCATCAAAACCCACATACGATCCACTACCCATCATCGATTCATACCTGCCAATTGATGATTCAACTACACTCGTCAAATCAGACCAATCTTGACTCATATTATTATTATTCCCAAAACATGGTGAAACTGGCAGCATATTGGAGTATCCAAAGCACCCAGAAAAATCAGATATCTCTGAAGGAAATGGAGGAAGTTCATTGCCATCGTTGTAGACTTGATTGCTGCCACCATCAACCATACTACTAACATCAGCACTTTTTTGTTGTTGAGGTTGAGAGATTGTCGTTTGATTTAACCACGAGCAATTTCGCATATCATTTGTAGAAAATCCGCTCGCAAAGTGGCCGGTTTCTTGGGTGTTGAAGTACATTTGTTGAGGACTAGGATCATTGTTGTTAGTAATTTGTGGAAGAGGTTGATATTGAGAATTGCTGCTACTTATGAAGAAGGAAGAGAGAGCATGAAATTGTTCGCTTTCATCAGGAGATATCATGTCTGTAACAGAAGAGCCAGTTGGCATGTCGGAGTAGACAAAATTTGTACGTGCGCGAGACCCACGCATTGATCGTGAAGCTCTGTCGTAAGCCAATGCGGCTTCTTCAGCAGTATCAAATGTGCCTAGCCAATGTCTTTCTTTTGTTGATGGGTCTCTTATTTCAGCTGCATATCTTCCCCATGGTCTTCTTCTTACTCCTAAGAACCTTATTGTTGGTGTTGTTGTTTCTTCTTCTTGTGGTTGTTGCTGCTTTTTCTTGGTTTTCTTTTCTTGGCGCAATTTTGAGGAAGAAGAAGAAGAAGAGGAGGAGGGTTGCTTGGTGTTGAAATCCATGAAAAAAAAGATCTATGGAGATATTTAAAATGAGGGCGAGAAAATAAGAAAATGTTGGAAATTTAGAATCAAGTGTTGAGTTTGTTGATTTGATTATTGGTTCATGTCAGTTAGTTTAAATAGGAAAAAAAAACGTCTAATACTTAAAGTATTTACATAATTATATATTGGTAGAGTGGCAAGGGCTAATGATATATTATAGACTACTAAATAGTGTGATTTTGGAATGATAGAATGAATCCAACGAACATGCTAAGATATTCACTAATCATAAGAGGATGATGCAATAATTGGATTGATGAACTAGAAATGTATTTAAAAGTTCATAAGGACTATAGTCATATGCCCAATATGATTAGTAAGAAGAGTAAAGGATCATTGCTTCAATCATGATTACATATGATTTGATGATCTTTTATGTAAATAATATATTGTTAAAATGGCCATAGCTTTACAAAAGGTACCTTTAATAAAATAGCTAAAAAATGTACCTACAACTTAGAGGCACAAAGTGTATCGCTTCAGCATGCTTATGGCAGAGCACATTATGTTAAGATTTAAGTACAATACAACAAAACATATGACCCGGCATATCATGGCATATGATACGATTGTTTCGTATGCTGTATTGTGCTGGAATAATCAGCATAGGTAAACACGAAGCACAATACAATATGAGTAAACAAGACAAAACATATATAAAATACAAAACACTACATAATATACATATTTTATATATTTTGATCATTTTATTCTTATTATGTTGATTAGTTTTTATGATAATGTAACATTTAAACTTATTAAGCAATAAGTAATTTTTAAAAATATAAATTAATATCGTAAATATGTAATTTTAATATAATTGTTATAATTTAACACGCCACAATTTAGTTTCTGGTGCTAAACGGTACGCTAGGTACGTTTTTTTGTGTTCTGTCAGCACAATACTCGATACCAAGGGCGAAACCAGTTTAGAGCATGATTGTGTTGTTGTACATCCATTCCAACTGGTTTTTAAGTCTAAGAGCAATTTCATTGGACATTGGTATTTTAGTCAATATGCTAAGCCACATGGTTTGGAAAATTTAATTTTGGGCAGTTTGGAATTGACAAATTAACCTAATGAACCCAATTTTTATATAAACAAATATTTCTTTCAATTAGTGAGATCCGTTATTTATATAAACAAATAATTTTTTGGTTAAGTGCGACCAGTTTCTATTTTAGAATCAGTTTATATATATATAAAGTAAAATAAAGTAACTAACTTAATATAAAAATTATTTTACCCGGCCTACGTTGAGTCGATCATCTCAACATGAGACGATGCTCGGTCTATATTGAGCCGAGTGGCTCAACATGAGTCGATTGTCTCATATTGATTTGATCGACTTATGTTGAGCCTCGGTAGGAAAACCCCCAAAATACCCCATTTATCAAGTCGTTTTTTAGGTCTATTTATTCCATTGTAGGTGGTAATTGACAAATTAACCAAAATACCCACCCTATTAGAATTGCTCTAATACTATAAATTTTAGCTTATTTATGATGTAAACTGACCTCCCAAACCATTTTACACCCTCTAACAAAGATAATTTTTTTTTTGCACCATCTATTTTAAAAACCTAACACCATCCCTGCTCAATACCACACGGTTTACACCTCTACCCATTCTTCATACAGGTTTCCATCTTCATTCATAATAGAAAATCGTTAGCTTTCACTAAAAGTAGCATCGACCGATTAGTGGTACGGTGCCGTTTTGGTCAAATGATGTAATATATCTGCATCAAAAAAAAAATTAAAACTAAAAACAAAGAAGGATTTTGCTCAATTTTTTTTTTCTTTTGAATAATTGAATTTTCTCCTTTTTGATATGTTAAATTTTTATATTTCTGTAATCATCACTTTGACAGATTAGATCAGCAAATGCACTCCCCTTGGCAGGGTCATTAGTTTATGGCCAACTTCTAAAAGAGGATCTTCATATGTAAGTTAATACTAAACAGTTTAAGAAGATCACCACCCTTTTCATTAAAAAATCTTCTCAAATAATCAACCTCCAAAATTAAGTGGTGGTATTTGTAACTATGGGTGGTGGTGGGGGGAGATTATATTTAAGAGGTGATTATAAATATTGTATCCTCATCAATTAGATCATGTTACCTAATTAGTAACCCTATTAAACAATAACTAGCTAAATGGGACCAATTTATAGTACTTAAGGATTCTATCATGATAAGCCATGTGCTAGAAATTTCAGCCAAAATCAATGATAAGTTCCATAGCCATAGATAGGTCTTCAAATAATCAAATCCCAAATTACCTAAAATTAATAATTTTAAATTCCTATAAAACTATTTTTTATTGTTGTTTTGCTAAGTAATGAAGCTGGATTAGTTTGCCTACTTAATCTTGACAGTGGAGTAATTAAAAGAAGCGGGATAATGGTCCTAACAAATATAGACAGGATGGATGGCCATGAATCCGCACAAAATAAAGATTTTTGAAGAAACAAAACCGCATTGGAATAATGAGTAGTACTTTAGTAGTAGAATCTCTTGTGCAAAACCATGCTTTCGATCAGATCTTTTACCTTATTAATCTCAATAGTGTGTTTTTATGAAGAAGAAAAAAATGGATTGGTTTTTCTATTTATAATGTCAGTAAGATAACTTATGCGGTTTTACACTTTTACTTAATTTACCTCAAAAAATAAAAAAGTTTTAAAGCACTTATTTTGCAATCATGATTAAACTCAAGATACATAAGGTTGTGTAATTGTCAAAAGATTACAAGACAAGAGGCCATATTTTTAGGTAGTGGAATGATCAAGGATTAGTAAACGTTTACTTGAGATATGGATTAAGGGGTCTTAAACTTGTTATAGAATGAATCTACTTGTTGTCCCATGATCACTAGCTTCGTATTACCAAGTTTATTGAAGTGCTAAGATTGTGTAGCAAACACAGAAATAAGAAAACAAGAATGAAAGTGCTAAGAGCATGTGACAAAAGAATTATGAAGCTAGTCTATGCTTTTGACTGGGCTGGTTTTTACTCAACAGATCACGTTTAGGGTTCACATGCGGGTTGTGGATGGACATGTCGGGTCAGGGTCAGGGTCAGGGTCGGGTCTGAACCTGATCCATTCCTATATATACATAAACCTCTTTTTGAAAATTTATGGTGGTAGAACTCTAAATTCCCTGCCACTTTATCGTTTAGAATAGATTATAGAAAAAACAAATCTACTCGTCCAGAGTTCCAAAGCCTCAAGTTACTAGATGCTGGCGTCAAAAGAAACTTGATGCTGCTTCTATCTAAATACTATTTTCTCCGCCCAAGTTATATATGCACACTTTTTATTTCTAGTTGTTGATAGATATATTTTCATGTCTTATTTGTCTCAATTCTTTATATTTATAGTTCTCAATTTATTTACTAATATTATCAATTTATTTTGTCTGTATGTATTCTTGGAAGAATAAATAATCATGAAAAAATTGGCTAAAAAATGTTAAAGGCACCCCGAGAAACTACTAAAGGCACCCGCAGCTTGGATAAGGGCAGCCACCTTCTTTGAATTTGAAAATAGAAAGTGGCGCCCAAATTTGTTCTTGATTTGTGACCGAGATATTTTTGGAGAATTGCAAGAGTTTAAGGCCGCATTATCTTCTTGCCTTAATTAACAAGATTCTTACACATTTTGAACACTAGGAAATCAAATCATGCAACAAATATTCTCGAGAGATAAAATCAGGGAGGAGGAAGAAATCTCGTGATATATTATTTCATATGATTATGTTTTCAACTGATCAGGATTGTATGAGATAATCAAGGCAATAACGTGTAAGCTGAAGCTATAAGAAGAATGAGGATTATTTCCATTCTGCCGAGATTTGGAGCATTGAAGAATGAGGATTTTGAAAGATTTGGAGATGCTGAAGTGTTCTAGTATAAATAGAAGTGCAAAGGAGAGAGTAAGGGGGGCTGGCAGAGGCCAGATGCACAAGAAAAGATCTAGAAAAAAATCTGTTGCTGCTGCTGCTGAAGAACACGAAGAACAAAGGCTACGACAACGGTTTCTTCAACCTCTCAGCCACGGTTTCTTTATCCATTTGTAACGGATATCTTCATCTTTGCAACATTTATCTTCAGCCTTTCTCTGTAACAGTGAGTCTGTAACGCCTATAAACGTTGCAAACTCACTGTTTTCTTTATTTTTCTCTTTCATTATTTGTAAACACTTTGATCCATGAACCATATTTTGAGCAGGTGATTAATATGAGGATCTAAACCCCATTTATGAGGCGACGGAGGAAGCTATGTTTCAAAAAATTATATGGTAATATTTATTTAATTAATTTATGCAATTCTTTTATCATTATTTGCCCTGGTTAAAAATTGATTTAATGATTTTTATTAAACAATTGTGATTTCGTTTGATGTTCCATGCTTTTGTTTTACAATTGTTATTTTGAAAATCTACTTGTTGCAATATTTTAGAATCAAATTAAATATAAGAATTGCATAATTATAATTATTGAATTAAATCACTTTAAAAATTGGAAGATAGTGGAATCTTAGCTTCAGTTTTCTTTTAATCTTGTTATCAATTTCATTTGAGTTTTGCTATTTTTAGTCTTAGAAACTACGTTAATTCCAAATCTAAAATCAATCTTCACAAGTTCGAGAGTTCGAGGCATGCATGTCCAGTTGAATGGTAGGTCAATATAAGGGTCACTATCCAAAACCAACTGTAATATTGCAAGCTTCGGTTACCTATGATTGTTGTATTTGACATGCTTTTTTTGGACTCCCGGGTTCACAAAATAATATCAACGTTTTGCATAAATCACCATTATTTGAAGATCTTAAGCATGGGCTGGCGCCACACTGTAACTTCACCATCAACGGTCATGACTACGCTCAGGGGTATTATCTGGCAGACGACATCTATCCAGAATGATCAACTTTAGTTCAAACCTATAGTCAGACAGGTTTTGGAACAACGACTTCGAAGGATATGAAGTATTTTAACACCCAGCAAATGGCTCTGAGAAAGGATGTCGAACGCGCTTTTGGAATTTTAAAAAAGAAGTTCGCCATCGTTTATGAGCCGTGTCGCTTTTTTGATCTTCAAGAAATGAATAAACTTATGCTATATAATTCTGTATAACATGGTCATTGAAGAAACCTGACGTGACCCCACCTGTACTAGTTAGCCAGACGAAAATTTAAGGCCGAGGCTTATAGTGCACCATGGCCTTCCTACAAAAGAATATAGACTTGCCACTGACATAATTCAAAACCGAGACCTCATGGACAGCTAAGGCAAAATATAGTTGCGCACCTTTGTGCTTGAAGAGGAGCTGTGCGCGTCGTCAAAACCCATCCACATAGATGTTTTTTTAATTATGTTTTAAGTAGTTTATGTACTTTGAAATAAAATGTAATGCAGTGAGACTATATAAAATAAGTGATAAGTTAAAAGCTAGTACATTTACTTTCGCACAAGCATTACATTAAAAACTAAGTTAAACTAAACCATGATATTTAAATAAAACTTAACTACTAAATTTAGTTTTCAAATTTAAATAAAACTTAACTACTATATTTAAATTAAAATTAGCTAGTACATTTAAACAAGGCGGTATTCATCTTCATCTTCTTCCGAGATATCAGCATCGTCATCATTTTCATACAGGGAAGGTTATGGGGTTTGTTGTTCATTCAGTTGTTGTTCCGCCTTATCCACTTCCTGTTCCCATTACATAAGTTGTCGTGAATTCATTATTGAAGTGTTCATGGAGAGTAGTTTGTTCCTGTTAAAATCCCTGTAATGTTGTTCTGGTGAAAGACGACTTTTTCGAAGTTGAAGGCCTAGGATCTATTTGGAAAGAAAAAAATATTTTGATAACT
>JAJJMC010017678.1:265854-279887 GCA_023531435.1 Papaver californicum
GTAATCCCAAGAGTGCTTGGATAAGAACTCAATATATTATGCCAACAGAAGTTGCCTTAACACGAAGCCCCGATCTGCTTTTCTAGCTAGTTCTACCTGACTGTCGTTTTCCATGTACTCGGAGTAGTTGAACTCATTTGAACCTCCTTCTGCTGCTCTTTGGGTTGTTTCTCTCGATACTTTTCCAGTTTTCTGCCCTTCCTGGTGGAGATAATAGTCCCACATAGACTACTTCCTAAGCATGACTACTCAATATAAGCATGAGGGCCACTCCACTCATTACCAATTGATTTTGAGTTGGATGCCCAAATACTAATATGGTATTAGAGCTAGGCCTTGTATGAAAAATAAGACCCAAGAAGGAAGGGCAACTATACAACGGTCCACTTCCTAAGCATGGCTACTCATTATAAGCATGAGGGTCACTTCATTTGTTGTCAATTGGTTTTGAGTTGGATGAAGCGTGAATACCTCATCTTTTTCTTTTAACATTGGTATTAATATCGAGATTGGAATTGTGTAGTTCCTGACTACTTGGAGACCCTACATGTGGAGATGAATTTCCTTACAGTGAGGAAACAGGTGCAGCATTATAAAAATCCTACGAAATTGGCTCATATGGTGATCTTGTTGGCACTTGATTACCTTCCAACACGTATGGATTAAATTTGTTAAGTTTCCTCAGAACGTTGAAACAACTTTTGTATTGGAAACCACCTTTGTGAGATCTTTGCCACTCTTATCAGCATCTTCGTTCCACATCTCATTCACCTTAACTGCTTTTCTTACATCGGAACATTTGCATGATCAAAGTTACATATTCACTAACGTCTTTGTTAATAGCATGAAAACGATGAGCCAACCCATCGTGATCACGAGAATTAATGTTACCGGTTTCTTCACAAAAAATTTCAAAAATCAGATGATAAAATGTAACCCCATGTTGCTGGCAACCATTGATTTGATCTACTGTAAAGAGTACATAATTCCTACAAATTGATTCATCTTCATCCATCGTAAACTTGACACCACAAACTCTAGTGGATTTTTGTTGTGATTGTTGCGAGGGGGTTGCCATGTTTGTTATAAAATGGATTTTTGGAATTTTCTGATAGATTGAGATGGTATGAGTAGGTATGATTAAAATGAAGGAAAAATGAGTATTGAGATATTGTGTAGAGAAGGAGAAGGTGGGATTGAAATGAAGGATAAATGAGTATTTATAGAGAATTGAAAGGGGGACGTTGGATTAAACTATTCAGATATATCCGTTGGCGGGCAAACTAAGGCCGCGCAGCTTGGGATTTAACGCCAGTGGATGATCAAAAGCCGCTGGCGGTTGGGAAAGCACCACGCCGATTAGGATGATGCACGTGGCTCTTTTTGGACCGAAATGGGAAAACCAATAAATTTGCCCATTTGCCCATCCGTTTTTCTCTTTTGGTCATCCCATAGTGGGATCAAAATGCGCAAATCATTGATTTGCCCATCCCATAGGAACTGCTCTAACGTAAGGTAGATATGTTTGGTTCTCTAATTTTTTGGGTTTGTTTCTGTTTTCTATTTAAACACTCTTCTTTGTGAGCTGTATATACTTGTAGAGTTGTTGGATGAGCTTCAAGATCTAGAAGTTGGAGATGAGACTGTTTCTGTTGTAATTGTTGCTGTAGAATTGCTCGAGGTAACAACCGTTTGTTTGATAACGGTGACTGGCATCTGACTACGTACCGTGACATCGGCTAGTATATATGGACATTACTGGATTCGTTTCCATGTGTATATTGACATTATTTCCACCTGTTGGAAGGCAAGTATGGATATCAAATAGTTTTTGTTTAATGGTACATGGTACCTACTATGTTTCTCACCCTAACTATTACTTTTGAACTAGTTTAGTCTAAGTTGTGAACTCCCTACATTGGACACTGTTTAGCTTGTTCTTCACTAGAATATGGCCTCAAACCATATATTTTAACTGGTTCTAGTTTTAGGCTTAATCGTTAGTTGACTATGTTAAAGAGAATGTAGTTTTAATGATGTTGGTTGATTATTTTTAGTGTTTGTTTCTATTGGAGGTGTAATCTAGGTGTAAATATATGTTTTTAGTTTGAGTGTGAACTAGGTGTAACTTAATTTAAGTTTATCTTTTGTAACCCTAATCCTATATAAAAGGTGTTCTACAACTATGTAATGTAACTAGCACAATCTAATAAGAAACCCTAGTTCACTATTTTACATGGTATCAGCCGCCAGCTAACGATTAGGATTTTTTGGTTTTCTCACTGCCTCGTTTCTTTCTCCCCTCTTTTCCCTCAACCATTCATTTCTCTAGCAGAAAACGAGACTTTTTAGGGTCTCTTGTCTCTCTCCCTTAACGCTCATATTCATCTTCTCATCTTCTCATCTTCTTCAGTTTTTTTTCTTTCTCTTGTCTCTTTGATTTCAAACCAGAAAACCCTAGATTTTATCTGCTGTAGTTGCTTTGTTTCTTAGTGTTTTTTTTATCATCTATCTCAACCAAACCATTTTATTACCAACCAAAACAAATCATCTTTTCATCAATGGATTCATCATCAGATCATACAGCACACTATGAATCCACCACAACTTTACCATTTACAAACATTGCTCACTTCATCTCCATTAAGTTGGATGAAACAAACTATCTTGTCTGGAAATCCCAGATCTCTTCAATACTCATCAGCACAGACCTATTTGGGTATCTAGATGGGTCTGTTGTTGCTCCACCCACTACTGTATCTATTGATGGTGTAGCTAAATCTAACCCATCCTATCAGAAATGGTTAAAATGGGATAGATTTGTGAACAGTTGCCTAGACGCAACTTTCACCAACACCATCTCTACAGACGTACTGGTTGTGCAACTGCTAGTGAAGTATGGTTTTATTTAGCAAAAAAATTTCAAAACCAATTTACTGCAAGAAAATCATTACTTAGAAATACTCTTTTTAACATCAAACGGGGGTCAAAATCTATTAGTGATTTTCTTCAGGAAGTAAAGTCAATAACAGACTCTTTAGCTGCGATAGGTGAAACTGTGTCTTCTAGTGATTTAAACATGCATATCCTAAACGGCTTAGGTTCATCATATAATGATTTTGTGGTTGCTGTTCAAACCAGAGATACTGATCTCTCCTTTGCAGATCTGAAATCTCCTCTCATCAACCATGAACAATGGTTGAAGAGCCAGCACTCAGAGACTACTGCTACTCTTGACCAGTCAAACCCATCAGTCTACTACACTAAATGAACACCTCAACAATACAGATCTTCTATCCGAGAAAAACATCAACCAAAATTTGTTGACTATTCTACGATGGATTGCCAGATCTGTAAACAGGTTGGTCACTCAGCATACAAATGTAGGTTTCGCTACAGACCAACCAGATCTGGTCAATCATCTCAGAAAGAGCATTTTTCAACCCAACCTTAGGCAAATCTATGTGTCCAGGTTAATGCTGCTTCTTTCGCTGAGCTACCATGTTTTCCAGCAGCAAAACAGTGGTTACCTGACTCAGGAGCATCCCATCATCTGACTAATGATCTGACAACCCTCACAAATACTTCAACTTACCAGGGTACATCGCAAGTAATGGTGGGTAATGGTAATCTACTTCCTATAACTCTTATTGGTGATTCAGTTTTGCATACTCCAACAGCCTCTTTTCCTTTGCTAAATGTTTGTTATGTCCCTAATATCCAACACAACCTAATCTCTGTGGGTCAGTTCACAGAGGATCACCAGTGTTCTTTCTCGTTTTCTCCCTGGGTTATGAGATCCAGGACCTGTCAACAGGTCAAACACTTGCACAGGGTTTTAAGACTAACAACTTATACCCTATATCATCCCCATCCCTCAATAACACAGTTGCCCTCACATCTGTCACTGCATCCCACCCTGTCTGGCATAATCGTCTTGGCCATCCATCAAATAAGTTCGCAGAAGAGGGGTTTTAATGATTGTATTAATGGGTATTTTAATAAATTGAAACTACAGAGATGTTGTTGATCTCGCTGCTACCAGATGAGATAGAGAAATGGGCTCAAGATTGAGCAACAAAATGGATGAGACGTTGTTAGGGTTCTGGTGATGTTCAGTGACAACCGAGAATCAGTATGAAGCTGCTTCCATGGCTTATAAAGAAAAGATAGGTTTAGATCGATGTATAGTGGATCTGGTGTTGTTGATGAAGGTGATTCAAGTTGCAAATGGGTTTCGAGTGGTCTGTATAGTTTTGTTGGTCGAGATGGCAGTGAAAGAAAATGGAGAAGGTTGGGTTTGGTTTAAATTGAAGTTTTGATGAGTTCAATAGGTTCGTTGTTGATGCAATTGAAGAAATGGTGATTTACTACGACCGGAAAGACAGTGAGGATGGTGACTGAAGATTGAATGTGATGTCATGAATCAATTGAAATAGAAGAACTGATGATAGTTTGTGATTAGTTGAATGATTATGAATGAATGTGTTAAATCTTGCAGGGAAGGACCCATTAGAATGACCTGAAATTGGCCGAAAAAGGGCCAGAAAACAAAGAGAACTATGCCGAATTTTCAGTGTAGTCGAGTCGACTCACTGACTGATCCAACTCAATTACAATGAAAATGTTAGTAATATGAAAGGTATAATAGTAAATTTGTTAATAATTACTATATAGAAGTTAGGATTTAACTTAGTCAATGTAAATCAACATCCAGTCTAGGTACCAAGTCCTAATATTAGATAAATATTAGACCAAATACTAAATCTGATCAAAATCTGAATACCAAACATCAATTCGCCCTAATACGAATTATAATACAATGAAAATTGTGCCCTAAAAGGTTTGGATTTGCAAATATACCCACGGCATCAGATGAGCAATTTATGTCAGTAGAAAAACAGTCCAGATATTAACGTATCAAGCCTATCCCGTAACTACAGGTAAATGAAAAGATCTGGCCCGGTCAATTGTATTAATGTATTGTGATCATCTGGTTGGTAACAGATCAATCAAATTTATTAATCACTCTTTCCTACCTAGCAGATCAGCAAAATAATATATTATACATCTACATTTGTTAACACAGCTGTATTTAGTAGTATTGGTACGAGTATCGTATCCGTGTCCATACGTACCAATACGGTTCAAAAGAAGAAGAGCTAATTATAGGGCCTCAGCTACTGGCTGGCTATAAAGCCCTCTTCTTTTTTTGTAATATCAAATTTCATATTGGACGCCCTGATGCGTTTTGGGCGTGAGGCACAAAAAAACGCCCTGATGGTAGTATGCAACCACAATCCATGTCTTTCCCAAATACACTGTTACTCGGACGCGCATACAAAAAAACATTGTAATATTAGGCTGCATTAGTAACTAGTAAGTGATCAGGTCTTAAGTGTTCCACGATTATTTGTTTTATAAAGTGAATATGCTCCATCTTGAATGTACTAAACCATCTATTCAATAAGCATCACCTCCGTAACATATACTTACAAATATGTAAAAATATCAACTACAAATATATCTGTTTCTACAAAAATATTACTATCACTTTTTATTTTAACCTAAAAATAAATTAAAAATAAATTAAAATAAAAAAATGATAGTAACACTTTTATGAAAATGAAGGATATTATAAGAACTGTTAAGGGACACATTCTCTACCACATGCCAGACAAATCAATTACCTCTAAAATAACAAAACCAAGGCCATCTCAGATTTGTGGGTATCGTATTAATAGAGATCAGGTAGTGACTTGTGACGACCATTTTTGGTTCAATCACAACCAAAAAACTTAGGTTGTTTAAAATGACAATATTCCAAGTGTAATTGATACAGAAAGATTGTAATACAGGGAATCATAACTTAAATATAAATAAAAACAACTCAATATATAACGTGGTTCAGCTAATAAGCTTACATCCGCAGGAAAATATAGTTTATTATTTATCAACACTTATTTTGTACACATAGTAATATAATGAATTAAAGAAATTTAGTTCAATAGAGTTCTTAACCTAGTCTTAGTTTTTTCCACCTCTTGAATTTCCTTCCGAGTTTTCTCTCTCTATTTTTTGTTGTCCTCCTCTTTTTATTTTGGGGTGGTATTTATAGTAAAATATGATGGGTCCCACTTCCTCACTCCTTCTTATCTTTACTTGACCTGTTTGATCATATCTTTGACTTTGGGCGCAGCTCATCTTACTTCATTCGTAATGCTTCTTACTAGTTCCGCTTGCTGATCCGCAGCTCCCCTTTGGATTGAGCATTTGTTGGTCTTTTGTCTTTATTATGTGTAGGTTGGCATGTGTGACACGTGGAATTTGACGTGGAGCATATCTATTCTTGTATGATTAAAAAATTTATGGTGCGCACGTAACAGGGCGCAGATGCCTATGGAGCGTAAGAGATAGACAAATGATTATGGGGCGCAAGAGATAGCCAGAGCGCAGATGATTGTCTGGGCTATTGATGATACTTCTTCTTGTGTACTTTCCACGTGTCTTATATACATTAATTTAGTCTGACTTTTCTACTCCCGGTGTCAGTTGATGTGTGACAAATGTTTTATAGTTGTCTTCCTTTATTATTTATTTTGTTCTTGTACTTCTCGGTGTAACATAATATGATACCTTCTTCTTATGATGTGAACACGTGGAACTGATGAATTTTTGTCCTTACATGACTTATGCAATTTCACTACATATTCCTTG
Organism: Papaver californicum; assembly: GCA_023531435.1. NCBI lineage: Eukaryota > Viridiplantae > Streptophyta > Magnoliopsida > Ranunculales > Papaveraceae > Papaver > Papaver californicum. The sequence goes on from JAJJMC010017678.1 coordinate 272,572, forward strand.
TCTGGATGAGCTTGTTTAGATAAAGCTTTCACAACATAAAGTACCTGAAACAAATACATTACCAAAACTCAATCCCTCCAAACTCTTACTAAATAAACTATTAAAAATTCATTACAAAATAAACGAAAACGAGATGACCAAAGCAGTACATTAAACAAAAAAGTGAGGTCAGTACCCCATTTCTCCACAATCTTATCTCCTAAAAAAATCCTTTTGTAAAAAATTTATCGAAATTCTTATTTTAAAACAAAGATTAAGATGAAACGATTATAAATATAAACTCAAATCATCATGAATCAAATAAGAAATCATAGTAATTAGGTTTCTGAAACAATAAATAAAAAAAACAGAAATCGATTTCGAATTCGATAAATTAACAGTTGCAATCAAATTAAATGATACAAATAGATTAAACTCATCTATAAAATCACTTTTAACGTCGAAATCTTCAAATTAATTTGACGAAATTGAATCTTATCAACTTTTACCATTGATTGCAAGTTAATCTTCAAGAAAATAAACTGATGATGACGAGTTAAACTTTCAGGTTGATTAATCAAAGAATCAGAGTATTTGTTTGATTGAGATATAGAGATTAGGTTTTATCATTTGTTTTTCGCTGGGGAGGGCTTTTTCCATGAAATGAAGAAATAGATTAGAAACTGAAGTACGATTTACGAATATCACATTTAACTGATGGGTATTTTTATTATCATAAAAGATTTATTTGGACTGAATCGTCAAAAAAAAAGTGACTCGTTTTAAGTTTGGTGAATTAGGACCTCCTGGTACTAGGATTTGAAGGGCAGGAATAAATAGTCTAAAGTCCAACAAAAATAGGACTAAACGTTAATTCCGAAGACTGTTTTGAGACATACCCAAAACTTTTGAGGCATACAAGATGATTGCCTTAGCTAGTGTAGGTTGATAAGGAGTGCTCTAAGACTAGTTAAATTACTTAAATAATTTAATTAATTTATCTGTTTACTTTTTAAATTTTTTATCAATTTTCTTTAACGAAAAAATTCAAAAAAGAATCAAAATACTTTTTAGAAAAATAACAAAAAAAAATTTAAAAGTTTTTTAAAAATTAAAAAATAAAATAAAATATATATAAATAACAAGGCATTACTATCATTATTAAAATATAATAAATAAAAAATTATTATTTTTAACTTTATTTTATCTTTATTGAGTATTTTTCAGACACAACTTTTTTCTTTCTTCCGTTAAAATCCTACATGGGTGTGGCAACCTTTTTATTTGACGTGTCAAGCGATAGGGAATATCATATCCTATTGGAAGTGATCTTTAAAAAAAATAAAATAACAATCATCTGTCGAGTGCTAAATGGTTTAGCTATCACTAAATAGTCTAGATAGGCCAAATAGTTTCTATCCCAAAACTATGTCAGTGAATTTTTTTGTCTTACAAAGTTTAAAATTCTTAATTCACCCAAATTTATTTCCTCCTCACGTTCATTTATTCCCTTGTATTAACAAGACTCTAGTTTTCTCTTATATAAGGGTGTATTTCCCGCATAGGAGATGGTCTAAGTCATCCCTTCAAGGACTTGAGCGGTTGTTGGCACATTACAAGTCCAAACTTGAGATTTAGAAATTTGAAGGTATTATTTAGCTCCAAAATGGATTTTTTTTAAAAAGGGAATTTATTAGCTTTCAAATAGATGAATTGTACATAACAGTGCTGGTTACATAGGCCACAAAACATTACTGCATTTGGAGTTTCAAATGACAACAATCATAACATGAAGGGATGAAAATAAACAAATTAGCAGATGGAACAAAAAAGAAGGAGATAAACAACACAACGGCAATCAATCAAATCCATTTGGTAAAGACGAGGTGGCCAGTCATTTGCCAACCTTCATCTCCGGACCAGGGACTGCTATTGCGAATTCTTTCTTTCGAAGAAGCTTTCGTGCTGCTCTTGTGGCACCAGGTGAGGAGCCGATCCAAGTACCTGTGTAATTCCCATATCTACTGTGTGTTAGGCGGTTGTACATCTTCAAATCTTTGTTCTTTTCTATCTCATCCGGGTCAATGTCGACTGTGAATATGTCTCCATAAGGCCTGGCTGAGTGGGCAGAAATAGGCAATGATATGGGATCGACAGACACTGCAGCAAGATCTGAAGTCACAGCAATGCTAAGTTTATCCGGACTAAAGAATGGATAGGTAACATGCCCCCCAAAATCATTTCCACTAGCAATCACTCTCACAACCACATCCTTATTATCCGGATCCACTAGATACACTGCAAAATATCCTGGGTCAAGAGCATCATCTCTCTTTGGTGCACCTGGAGGCTTGTCGCGGTTTGACGAGAATACTATCCAATTTCCTTTAGGAGACCATTGGCATTGTGTGTCAGTCCAATCCCCATTCGTGAGCCTTTCGGGTTCAACTCCTTTAACTGCTCCTTTATCGTCGTTCATTATGTACAGATTCTTGTACCCGTCTCTTGTGGATCGATAAACTAATCTTTTCCCTGATGCAATTTTCTACCCATCAATACATACACTGACAATACAAAGTTAATAGACCAACCATTCGTATATTAAATTAAGCAACTGCTATGTGAAATAGAGAAGTAGAAGGATGACTATATTTTTCTTTTTCATGATTACCATCTGGACTGCTGGATGGGAAGGCATTATTGAACCCGCCATCTGTGAGCTGTTGAAGTTGCCTTCTACCACCAGATACGTTTCGGATGGCATAGATGTCTACAGTTGCATCGGGGCTGAGAGAAGGTCCTATGCATACATACAGAGTATCCAGTCTATCGTTTTGGTTCCAAACTGGCGAGAAGATGCTGTTCGGAGTTAGCTGAAAGTGGAACTTATATCAGCAAACAATGACATAATTTGAATTCAGCAATTATATTTCATACTCTTTCTGGTACCTCGGTAGCTTCATATATGTTTTCGTTGTCAAGTACCCACACGGTCTTGTAATGATTGTCAACAAATGCAAGTCTGTTTCCGTTTTTGGAAAATGTTGGAAATCCTCCTCCCACCCTAAATAGTCCGACATCTGGACCTGGAGAAGTGACAATTTGGAACTGTCTTTTGATCTCTTCTTCTTCCTGTCACAAGTACAAACATTTGTATGAGTGGGCTTAGCTTAGATTAAACAAGATACATTGAATATGAACTCAAACTGGTTTTTATTACGCTGAGAGGGTCACTAGTGCAACAATGGTAGCCGATACGCTTCCCATCACCTATCACAAAGGGGTTGAAATGGTCACCCTTTGGTTTGGTTTTTTGAGTGATTTGTGTGGGTTCTTGTCCTCCAGTGGAATAAAAAATCTCAATATGTCGATACTGTGCTTCAACACGGGTATCACCGAACTCTGGTTTCTGCCGAATAGTAGCAAGAGCTACTGTGGTGGAGTCAATGGCTGCTGGTGTGAATGCATCAATGTTAGCTGGGGTCACACGAACGGGCATAACGTCAGAACTGCAGATGTCGGCTCGGTACACACCCCAATAATTTCTTTCTGTTGTATTCTCAGGAAGTTTTTTATCATCCTTACGGTGGAAGAATATGATATCATCACTACCCCAAGTTGGCCAACCCCCATTCTTCACAACCAACCTGCGATCGTAAGGCTCCTCTACATTCATGACATAAATGTCAGTCTTTTGGTCTTCGATTGCACCATCCCAACCTCCCGTTCCCTCAAACGACGCCACCGCTATCTTCTTTCCAGACGGGGATATGGAGGGGCTTAAATCAGCATGCTCTGATTTAATCCATAATCATAAGAATAAATTCAACATCCAAATCAACAACTCATGATATATGTAATAGTTATATTGAAGGAGAGTAGGAACCTCGTGGTGTGAGACGGTTAGTTTCTCCTGTCATAAGGTTGGTTTTATAAACAGCAGTCCAAGGCTGACGATGTTCAGTCGCTCGTTCCTTGGTGCTGACATAGATGAGATGATCGCCGGAAAAGCAACCACTGTCTTCCAGGCGAACACCATCTTCAAATGGATATTCGGCGTGGAATCGTCTTAAAACGTCGCCTAAGCTGTGGACTATTACCCTGGGTGGGTTGACGTCATTGTGACGGAGAGCTATATGAAGCAATTCTAGGTTGTCTCGGTCGGAGACGAAAATCATGCCTGTGATACGACCTGAATCTACATCAGCCTGGTTGCCATAGCCAGTCAAACTTGTGTAGGTGAGAATTTTCAGAAGGGCTTCAGGTGGGATCTCAGTGCCGTTGTAACTGTAAGACTTCCCATCAGTCATGCGAAGTTCATCTCCGCTCGATGTTGGTGGAATCGGGCAAGAGAATATGTCAAGCGGCACCGGTGGTCGATATGCTGAAAAGAATGCAATGTTACCTCTCTTCTCTACCTTTTCCAATTTGTTATTTTCTTCTCTTTTTGCCATGGAAAAGTCAGCTGAAATTTTTTTCAAGAAAAGAAGAAAAACAAGTTATATTCAGTTGGTTACTACTAATCTTAAAATCCATAAACTATCCAAGAAAACATTCAATCTTAGTATCTTACCTTCTAAAAATCTTGATAGAAGTTGGAGACAAACGAAGTTTGATGATTTGAATATGAAAGAGGGATTATCTTTTGACAGATAACAAGAATTTTAAAAGTCATCCACTTGCATAAAATTTGTCTAATCACAGCATTGACTTTGGAAAGATAAGTCTTAAAAAACTACTCTAATGATAAGAATGGAGCATTACTGGAGACGTGTCAGTGTCGTCATTTCCAAAGGACATGGTGAAACATGTTAGCATGATCCCTGAAAAAAACTGAGTAAAGAGTAATATATGAATGTGTACACATGGGTCTGGGGTAATGGTTTCTGAACAATAATTCCTTCCAGACACCACCATATAGGCTAACTTAGTCGATAAAATAAGTTCTGTTGAAAGAACAAACTTCACAGTGAACACAAGACAGACTCAAAAGCTAATGAGACAACAACCAAGAAAAAGAGAGCAATGGTTGAAGAAGAAAAATCCATTAAAGGTAAACATCAGGACAGGGCATTTCAACAAACACCTATGGAGCACTAAAAAGACTGTTACCATTTCAAGGAGGCTGGAATACAACCATCGAATTCGCTAATGCAATCAACAAGTAATTCTGCCTCATTGTTGGCCAGCAGGTAAGACCATTGACATTCAAACTTGAATTGATACAGGCGATACTATCGTCTTTTGGTGGTCTCCAATTTCCCGCACCCCTTGCAAAATTATCAAGTCTCCTCCGCCACTATTTGACACCTATGTATGTATAGGTTTAATTGGGGGGGGGGGCTGTTGATTAATTGGGGGCCATCCCCATCTAGTGAAGGGGATAAAGGGTGTTCAATCTAATTTACTCCAAAATAACTAAATTATGATTTGGTCTCGGAAGGCTTCTGCCCTCCCAAAATGATATGTATCTAAAGAACACATAATTAAAATCGGTATGAAATTGTGAAAATATGGTAAAAATCATAACTTTTATAACAAGGAATCAGATAAATTACCCAGCCGATTCTTTAAGATTGATTGGGAATTGAAGAACACCTAATCGATTCTACATACACTTTTAAATATTAGATAAAAATCGGCAAAAAAATTTAAAAACACTTGATCGATTCGTAAAATAAATTTGAGACAATTTTCTTTTTTATAGGAAGTGAAAGTTTATATATTAAAAGAAAATGTATTTGCATTTGTTAGTAATGTCTTAAAGATAATAAGAGAATGGACTATAATTTACAAAAGTATTATATTTTGAAGTCCGATATAGTGGCTCCAATATCATGAAGGGGCTTCTTTAGGAGGCGGGGTGATCCAATTTTCCGTCAAGGGATGTTTTAGGGGTAAAGTTAAATGTAAATTTTACTCTTTACCCAATAAAAAAAAAGATAAATTTGTCCTTTAATTAAAATCTTTCCATCTCCTCCATATTTTCTCCTTTTCCATTTTAATCAAATTTCTCCATCGAATCAAAATTTTATCGCCGATTAAACTCCCAATTTCGTGATGAAGAATACTAATAAATGTGTAGAAAGTAGTAGTGATGACAATCCGGATAAAACTAAACAAGCTAATAAGGATTTTGGGTTATAGAGGGAATTTACAGTTGGGTTCGAATGAAAAACTCAACCGTAACTGGTTTGTTCTTCATGTTACGGTTGGGTTCGAATGGAAACCCAACCCTAACTAATTTGTTCTTCATATTACGGTTGGGTTATTAAACAAACCCAACCGTAACTTCAAATGTAGGAGATGAAGATTCAATTAAGATTTACGGTTAGGTTTTCAACCAAACCCAACCATAACTAATCTTTAAACCCCAATCGTAAAATAAGATAAATATATTTTAAGATTTTTCATTTCTATCTTGTAGAGAATTGAAAGACGAAGCTAACCCCAAAAAAATGAGGTCAATCGGACATCGTATGAAGGAGTTATGATCAACACGGTGAAATATATTTGTTTCCAAGAATATTTACGGTTGGGTTCACCAATAAACTCAACCGTAAATTTGAAATTTTTGGGCTTCATTGAGCCCAAATTTACGGTTGGGGAAGATGAGTTATGCACGGGTGTATCGACTATGCGCTGGGTGTATGCACGGGTCTTGCTCTTGCCAAGAGTGCATCAACCAGGCATATGCCATTCTCTTCGTATAGCTTGATAAGAAGTATGAACATCCCAGTAAATGGAAAGCAACTAATTCATCAAGTTTGGCAACAATCTTCTCTTGCCTCGAACTTCCGAGCCATATGATATGAGTTATCAAAGTCTCGCAATCACCTGATATGAGCGACAAGATGATGCACCTCAATGCATTGCATTGCGACTGCCTACTGATAGGTGCATAAATCATACATTTAAAGTAGTTTTTCCTGATCCTTATGTGCTATATTTGAGTGAATTATTAGGCATTTTGATTACTTTCGAAGCTTAGTTGTCTTTTCAGGTTACAGTTCAGAAACACGCAGAATGGAGCTGTATTAGAAGAATTACCGAGGAGCCAGTAAAACTCAGCTGAATTTAGGCCTTTCACCCTCCACAGTGTAGGAAATTGAATTACGAAGCCAACGGCGAAAGAACGAGGTCATTCTGATCTCGTATGAGGAAGTTATGGGCAAAGCCACATTGTGGAAAACTAGCTTGTGCAACTAGCGCCCAGGCGCTAAGTTGGCTGAACCGTATGTGCTAATGTGGTAAGTGACGAGTTGGAGGTGCTAGAGTGGTTTGATGGGCTAGTGGCTAGCCTTGGTGGAGTAGTAGCTAGCTTGGGGAAGTCATAT
>JAJJMC010017678.1:279897-292811 GCA_023531435.1 Papaver californicum
TCTCGTGGCAAGCCTTTTGGAGAGGTAGCTATAGAATATATAGGAGACCCAAGGGATATTTGGGGGTCAGGTTCATGTATACAAGTTGGCTACACAATTGGGCTACACAAGAGGCAGCCGAACAAGTTTCACGGCTGGAAGGAAGCTCTTTTTAGAGAGTTTGCTGCTGGATAGGATTAGGACGTTATCATATAAAAGTATACAGGGTTTTGAGACAGCAAAAGGGGGGAGAATATACACGGACAGAAAAAGAGAAGGAGACAGCAAGAAGAATACAGGGACAGACGTACACAGCAAGGAAGAAGAGGCTGCTGGCTACTTCCGCAGCACTTCGGAGCTGTGATCATTCGTCGCAACTTTTCCGGGTTTGATTTAATTTATTTCTTAATTGTTTTCCATGGGTTTTGAGAAACCCATGATGAACTAAACCTTTCATATTGGTTAGGGATGTAATCTGAAGTTGGAAAACATGTTTATCAATTGAATGACGCATGCTTATACGTTCATGTTATTTGTAATATCGTTCATGTTCTACTGAATATAGTTTTATATATGATTGATTGCTGATTTATTTGAGTTGCAAATAAGGTAAATAGGCTATCTATAACAAAACTGGAGTTCTAAGAGTCGATTCTGTCGAGGGACTCCGGTTACAAGTAGTATAGCATATTTGTTAACGACGGGATGTTGCCATACGGATATGTGTAGAAGCTTGACCTAGGTTAAATCCGAGTGGTGCTTTACGCCGGGTTGCTTAGAATAACCACAACTCACAAAGACCATTGCTATCATTGGGTTGAACTCGAGTGGAGTTACTCACTCAGGTTACCCGGTGCTCAGAATTCTAAAAGTGGCGTTTTGCGCTTTTTGATGATATTAGGAGTTTTGCTGGAGTAGACGAGATAACAGGCTACTTTAGGGTTATTGGTATTACTAATGCATGAATGTTGAGTATGCTTTGATTGATAACATGTTGGAAAACGGACGATGGATTCTCTAACCAATGCTTCTCTCCTTGATACACGTTTCTATTAATTTGCTTTAGTTTGCTTTAGTTTAATTTAGCTTAATTCACAACATAAAACCCCCTTGTTTACTTGCGTAACTAAGAATAATAATAATTTAACTACCTCTCTGTGGGAACGAACTTGTTCTTATTTGCTATACTTAAATCTATTTTGGAAGAGTAAGAACTCGAATATTTTGGTTGATTACGACACGACCACCTGCGTACCCTCCTATGTATCTCGGAGGGATCAAGCATGAACGCAGATCATCAGAAGTGTCAATTCGAAAGGAACAAGCAACTTAAGCCTTTTAAGGCAAAGCCAACATCGATTTCAACTTCTTTTCAAGGCAAAAGACCAAGCTAACTCTAGTCCGTATAGGCCAAGGGAATTTCGAAAGGTATGCACCAGCTTGTGCATAACTATCGCTAATTAGTATGCAAATATACATTCTTGAGTATGCAACACGATTGAATGATGCTTTCGCATAATTCAAGCTTTATCGGCTAAGCTACAAGCATATTGATGCTTATGCATCAAGTATGCACCAATGTATAAGCCACATCGCATTTATATGTGCAATACCGATCATGCACATTCGACCTAAGCTCCCTCCCTATGTATGTCTTAATTGCATTTCCATATATTTGGAAAAGAGAGGTAAGGGGCATTCATCTACTACACTTTAGGCAAATCCTCCAACTGGTTAGCATGACAAGGCAAATCCGCCAACTGGTTAGCATAGCTGCTAGGAAAATCCGTCAACTGGTTAGCATGGCTAGGCAAATCCGCCAACTGGTTAGCATAGCTAAAGAAATTACGATTTTTGGTTAGCATGGATATGCAAATCCGCCAACTGGTTAGCATAGCTAAGGCAATTCAGCTTTCTAGTTAGCCAAGTCTGTTTTCTAGTTAGCATGGCTATGCAAATTCGCTTTCTAGTTAGCCAAGTCTGTTTTTCTAGTTAGCATGGATACGTAAATCCGGTTTCTGGGTAGCCAAGTCTGCTTTCTGGTTAGCATGGCTAGGAAAATCCGCTTTCTGGTTAGCCAAGTCTGCTTTCTAGTTAGCATGGCTAGGCAAATCCACTTTCTTGTTAGCCAACTCTGCTTTCTAGTTAGCATGGCTAGGCAAATGTCCCATCCATATATATGTCTTAATCACATTTTCACATATTTGGTAAAGGAAGGTAAAGAACATTCATTGAATGCACTTTAGGCAAAACATGACTATTTTGCCCCTCGCTCAAAACTTGATGAATATGATTTTTCACTTTTAATTATAAGATGACCGTTTTTCCCCTGATGTGTAAAAGTATTATTTTACTCATGACCGTTTTGCCCCTGGTGTTAAAATTACTATTTTACCCTTGAGTGATCCTTTTGCTATGTGTATAAAATTACTATTTTATCCCTTTGTAAAAATGCGGTTGTTACACTATTACAGGACTTGAGCACCATATTAATGTCCCTTACTTTGTCTTATGTAAATGGACCCAATTTGAACGGATTTTGGACTCATCAGGACTTGAGTACCATCGATGGGTATCTAATGTGGGTATCTACTCAAAAGTCTAATATCCTTTTGAATAAGTTTAAAAGTTTCATTAGGATTAGTTTGATTTTATTTTCTTATATAAAGGGGGTTTCGGGTTCTTATTTTGAATACAGAAATCTTGAGTTTATTTATTCTCTTTTATCTATTGTTTGTATTGTCGCTTCTGCTGGCCATGATAAGAATCTAATTCCTATCACTTCTAGGGGGAAAAATCAAAATCTCCAAGAAATTTTAAATGTCAAAGAAGACTTCCAACACCCAAAGTAAAAAAGTATTATGGTGTGTTTGGTTGTGGAAATCATAATTATGAGGGATTTATAATTTCATGGGATTATAAATTATTGGAATCATGTAAATCCCTGATGTATTTGACAACTCAATAAAAAATCCTCTAATTTATATAAATTCTATATTTAAAATTCTGTATATCGTTTGACAGTGGGTAAAATTTATGGTGGATTTTCATAGCTTAAGGTGATTAATATTATTTTTTTTTGGAAGATAAATAAAATTATTTTATTTTTATTTTTCCAGATAAATAAAATTATTATTATTTTTTTGAAGATAAATAAATTTATTTTATTATTATTTATGTAATTTTTTTTTATTATATGTCATAGATTACAATGTGAAAGAGTATTTTTTTTTTACCTAGTGCGGCACTTTTAATGATGAAGAAAGAATATAGTATAAGTTAATAGGGGTAAACAAAAGGTGGGCCACGGAATCCCTTCGTAACTTTTCCAGCAAATCTTAGGGGGTGGTCGGATTAAAAATGAAGGATTTAGTGGAATCATAAATCTTATGGGAAACATGAATCACCAAATAAGCCAAATGAATTATAATTTCACCAGTTCCCCTGGTCCCATAAATCCTAATTTTAAAATTCTACAACCAAACCCCAATATAACTATATTTTTCTTAACTTATATCCCGGGATACAAATTAACAAGATCCATATATATATATATTTGCAGTCTTCATATCCAAAAAGGGTAGTTTTGATTAGTTTTTGGTCGAGATTTATTTTTAGAATCTTATAGTGGATTTACACACCTTTTCTTGAAAATCAGAACTCATTGGTTTTTTATACGCTAAATTATTACTACTTTGTCCCACCAAAAAGATAATTTCTTTTTAATTTTAATCTATAAATAGGAAAAACTAAAAATAATTTTTTTCATAATACAGAAGAAATATAAGCTTATTTGGAACTTAAAAATAAATACATGGCCACCTCTTTTATTCTTCTCTCACTTCCTGCTTTGGTATCCAAATTTGTTTACCCAGTAAACGCGCATTTTAAATAATAAATTTGACGTCTTACAAGTGTTGTTTCTAATATTCATTTGAAAGTAAAACATATTGTATGTAATATTGACCGCCATGTATCTATTACAACATAGATTATTCATACTTTTATTTTTTTAATAATATAATTTTAAAATATTATTATGTAAACATATTATATACAAAATTTTGATTATCCGTTATATAAAAGTTAAGAAAATATTTATTTTAAAAATCATAAAATAAGGATGCTAGCCAGCAACATCACGCTCATCCATGTGATTTGCCCCATGTTTTGGAAAGAAATTAAATATTGTACATTACGACATACAACACACTTCACACCCTCACACACTTGTTAACACGCCATTTATACCGTGTTGTGCCATACAGTACGTGATGATGCATTTTACGCCTCTATATTCAGTAACACCCAATGATTCGATCAAAACACTATGGTTTGAATATTAAAAGGTAGAGTAAAAGTTCTGAAAAATGGGTGGGTAAATCGATGATTAATATACATTTGAGGAAATAAATGGATAAAAATTGTTAAAAATCGACTAATGGACAACTACACACCAATCCTTTGAATGTGGCTCCATCCCTGTCAATAACACAATCAGCCGGCTAAGGAGACCCCGAGTAATTTAGTGGACTCTGAGAGTCAAGGTCTTCGAATGATTCCCTCAAGAAAGAGATAAGATGTTGTAGTCAGATAACATCATGTAATTTGAGAACATCATGACCACATGTTGATGTATAATGGAAATAGTCTTGAATTGGATAAGCTAAAATTTTCAGATTTCTATTAAAAAAATTCTGTTTTTTATTATATTTGAATATTAAAATATTTCTCTTTTTTTTTCTTCCATTTTTTAGGTTTGGAAGTTACTTTTAGTTTTAATATAATAAAAACAAAAATGAGTATGATTTCACATTCATCCTAAAACAGAGTATGATATATACTTAAACTGAAAATAAGTATGAAATAATAATCACATTTGGATCGTGTATGAATCATATAGAATGAGTATGACTTAGAGTACGATCTATACTCGATCTGAAAGTGAGTATGAAATCATACTCATTCGAGTATGGATTTGAAGATATAGATTAAAGAGTGGTTGAATTGAGAATCGAAAAATATGGAGATACCGATGGCATTGGTCGATGTGAAGGTTCATATATCGAATGATTATGGGTAATTTTTATTTTTTCTGTTTGTTTTTAAAGCTACAATCGGTCGATACAAATGTCAATATTGATGAATTCTAGATTGTGGTTGTACTGAATCAAGAACATCAAATTGATTCCTAGTGTTTTACGTGAATCAAGAACATCAAATCAAATTTTCTCAATTTTTTCATATTTTGAATATTTATTACAAACAATTAATTTCACAACTAAAACAGTTAATTTATAAGTAACACAAGTAATTAATACTAATTAGTTAAGAAAAATATTAATCATTAATAAAAATAGTTGGATTCTGATAAAGGATTTTTGGTTTTACTTCAAAATGACTCGATTTTATCTTTTAGTGGTAGGCCTCAAATTAGCCAGATTTTATTCCCTTTGAAATAGATGCAACAGTGAAGTACATGTAAATGGTACTATGGTTGAGCCTTCTGTTTGGAAGAATTTATGGATATGTAAAGCTACTACAGAATAAAGCTTTTTGCATGGAAAATGCATTAGGGATATCAACACTACAAGATGCAAGTTGGCTCTTTACAATGGAAATATTGATACTCAAATGTGTCATCTGTGGTTGTAGTGAAGAAACAATGGGGCACCTGGCTTTTGATTGTAGTCATGCAAGGAAAGTCTGGAGAGGTATTAACATTGACATTGATAATGTTAGTAACAATTGCAGTAATGTTTTAGAATGGGTCATCAGCTGGTTTTCAAGTAACAACTCACATATGGATGAAGGATTGCTTTCCAAGATGATTATAGGTGTTTGGATTCTTTGGAAAGACAGATGTGAAGCTGTATTTCAGAAAGTATCTCTAAACTTTAACAACACTGTGCACAAAATCCATTATCACTTAAATTCTCATCTGCATGATACTGAACATAGCTTCACATTTGATAGTAGTAACAGGATACCACCTGAAGATATTTTAAAGTTTAATGTGGATGCATCTTTTGATCATGATACTAACCAAATGGGAACTGGTGTTGTGATGCGTGACCATGGAGGAAATTGTCAAGGAATCAGAGGATAATATGCAAATGGAGTATTAAATCCGGAAGCAGGGGAGTGCATGGCTATACGTGAGGCTCTGATATGGGCAAAAGGATTGCAACTGTCAAGGATCCAGGTGGAAGCAGATGCAAAAATGGTCATAGAATCGATCTTGGGAGAATCTTTACTTATTCAATGAGAAAATAAGAACATAATTAAGGAAATCAAACACTTAGTAGCTAGTTTTAATTATTGTAGTTTTTCTTTTGTTAGTCGTGATGACAATTAGGTAGCAGATTATATTGCAAAATCTGTAAGAGAATCTGCTTCTGCAATGGAAGTTTATTCTAATTTCTCTGTAACAGTTTATGGTCTTCTGGCAAAAGACCAAAACTCTCTTGCACACTAAGGTTAATAAAATTTCTTCTTTTATCAAAACAAAAAAAAGAGGCCACATACATTGGAAGTTCAAATAATAACAATCATCACATGATGGGATGAAAAGAAATACCAGTAATATACAGAATCTGGAACAAAAAACTTGGTAAAAAAAATAAAAGAAGATAAATAACACAATGGCATTTTTTTGTTGCTTATTTTCTTTTCCAGCAAACTCCAAGGGAGCAATTCATTAGTCAAAGGAAATCAAAACAGAAAAGGAAGGGGGAAAACCTGACCTCCAAAAAAAGAAGAAAATAAAAGAGAAAATTACAAATCAATGAAATCTGAAAGTAGGAAGAGATGATCAATTCCCATTGGTATCCTAATAAAATCTGGAGGATCGTTCCACCACTGAGTAGTATCATTATTAGTTCCGCATTTAGCTAACACATCAACCACAGCATTTCCTTCTCTAAAATAGCAATAACATGAGGTATGATGCGATTGTTGTTTGTTTGAATGCAAGGGAATAATGCTCTGCAGGCACGCACTTGATGTCAATTACATCCACCACGATATGGACAAGCTACCTTGGTGAATTGTGACTTCTCGAGTTCTTCATCTTTAAGAAGATCCCGTGATGCTTTTACTTTCTTTGCCGGTGAATTTGTCCAAGTACCTGTCGAATTTTCAAATCTACTGTGTGTTATGCGTTTGAACACCTTCGGTTTCACTCTGTCGTCGTTCTCCGCTATGTTAACTGGGTCAATGTCGACCGTGAAGATGTCTCCATATGGCCTGGCTGAGTGGGTAATGATCGGCAAAGATATGGGATCAACAGATACTGCAGCAAGATCTGAAGTCACGACAATGCTGCGTCCATCTGGACTGAAGAATGGATGGTTTACATGCCCCCCAAGATCACTTCCACTTCCAATCACTCTTACCCAAACATCTGGAGCATCCCACTTCACTAGATACACTGCAAAGTATCCAGGGTCAAGGTCATGGTCTTTTGGTGCTGCAGTTGGAGGCTTTTCGCGGGTTGACGAAAATACTATCCAATTTCCTTTTGGAGACCATTGGCATTGAGTGTCAGTCCAATCCCCATTTGTTAGCCTTTTCGGCGTCCTTCCCTTCATCACCCCTCTTTCTGCATCCATTATGTATAGGTTCTTGTATCCATCTCTTGTCGATCGATAAACTATGTGTTTCCCTGTTGCACACACATATTGGGAGTATTAAGTGAACACAAGTTCAAAAACCAACAAACCATTTCATACCATATAATTAGATGGGTTTTGATCTTATTACCGTCTGGACTGCTGGATGGGAAGGCATTATTGAACCCATCTGTGAGCTGTTCGAGTTGTCGTCTATAACGGGATACATTTCGGATGACATGAATGTTTACAGTTTCAACAGCGCTGAAAGAAGGTCCAATGCAAACATACAGTTTGTCCTTCCTATCGTTTTGGTCCCAAACTGGCGAAAAGACACTGTTTTCAGATAGCTGAAAAGAGAACTTATATATCAGCAAACAACAATGTAAATAGATCTACTCATCAATATATACCATACTCCCCTAGTACCTCGCAAGCTATATTTAGACTTCCGTTGTCAAGTACCCAGACGATCTTGAAATCATTGTCAACAAATGCAAGCCTGGATCCGTTTTTGGAAAATGTGGGAAATCCTCCGCCCACCCTGAATAGTCCTATCTCCGGATCCGGAGAAGTGACAATTTGAAACTGCCTTCTGATCTCTTCTTCATCCTGCAGTAGAGACAGAGATTCATATCAGTGGCAGGATCTTAGGCTATATCAGATGGCTTAAGACAAGACCTCAAACTGGTAGTCAGTACGTTGAGAGCTTCACTCGTGGAACGATGGTAGCCAATCCGCTTCACATCACCTATCTTCCGATCCTCTATCACAAAGGGATTGAAATGGTCAGAGGTTGGACAAATTATTTGAGTGATTCGCATTGGCTCTTGTTCTCCTGCTGTGCAAAATATCTCAATATGTCGGTATTGTGCTTCCTTATTGACAACACTGAACTCTGAATTCTTGCGAATAGTTACGACAGCTACAGTGGTGGCGTTGATGGCTGCCGGTGTGAATGCATCAATGTTATCTGGAGTTACTGGAATAATACCACCATTGCCAATGTCAGCTCGGTATACACCCCAATGATTTTCATCCTTACGGTGGAAGAATATGATGTTGTCAGTTCCCCAAGTCGGCCAACCCCCATTCTTTACAACCATCCTGCGATCGTAGGGCTCCTCTACATTCATGACATAAATGTCAGTCTTTTGGTCTTCAATTGCACCATCCCAACCTCCTGTTCCCTCAAACGACGCTACCGCTATCTTCTTTCCAGACGGGGATACTGAGGGGCTCAAATCAGCATGACCTGATTTGATGAATAATAAATAAGACGAAAATTAGCATTTAAATCAACATAGGCATGATATATGTAATTATAGAAGGAGAGTAGGAACCTCGTGGTGTGAGACGGTCAGTTTCTCCTGTCATAAGATTGGTTTTATAAACAGCAGTCCAAGGCTGACGACGTCGAGTAGCTGGTTCCTTGGTGCTCACAAAGATAAGATGATTATCTGCAAAGCAACCACTGTCTTCCATTCGAACACCATCGAAAGGGGATGGGGATTTACGGAAAATATCAGCTAAGCTGTGGACTAAATCCCTGGGTGGGTTGACGTCAGTGCGACGGATAGCTATGTGAAGCAATTCAAGGTTTTCTCGTTCAGATACAAAAATCATGCCTGTGATACGACCTGAATTTATATCATCCTGGGTGCCATAGCCGGTCAAACTTGTGTAGGTGAAAATTTTCATAAGGGCTTCAGGTGGGATCTCAGTGCCACTGTAATTGTAGGACTTCCCATCAGTCATGCCAAGTTCATCTCGGCTCGATGTTGGTGGAATCGGGCAAGAGAATATGTCTAGGGGCACCGGTGGTCGGTATGTTGAAAAGAAGGCAATGCTACCTCTCGTCTCTACATCTACCTCCTCCATCGGCAATTCGTTATTTTCTTCCCTTCTTGCGTTAGAAAAATCACCTGAATTTTGAAGAAAAGTAGAAAGAAAATATATTCAGTTCACAGATAATCTTAAAATTCATGAATCATCCAAGTAAACATATATTACCTTACAAAAATCATGGTAGGAGCTGCAGAGAAACGAAGATGGTGAGTTGAATATGAAAGAGATTATATTTCATCATATAAGAATTAAAATCATCCACTAGCATTGACTTTCGAAAGACAAGTCTTAAAATATTACCACTAATAAAAAGCAAGCATTATTGTAGATGTGTCGTCATTTGCAGTGGACATGGTTAAACATGTTAACATGATCCCGGAAAAACTAATCAGTAAAGCTAAATTTATGATCACATGGGTCTTTGGGTGATGGTGTCTGAACTATAGTTATTCAGACACCACCAGCAAAGAGGGAAATACTCCCAAGAAAAAGATCCCCCTGCTGGACATTTCAACAAACACCTAGGGAGCAACTGAAAAGGATAAAAACATTTTGGTTCAAGGAGGCTGAAAGCCTAAAACACGACCTCTCTCTCCATCGTACATAAGCTGCTCCATTACATTTGTGGCAAAATCTGGTTGTGACTTGACTCAAGTCTGCATCATGATCATCATCATGATCACAATCTGTACTATGATTCAAAATTTGTACCATTGCTCCATAAATATCAAGTATCCCAAAATTCCATTATAGTGGAAAATATGTGCAGTGACTCAAAAATTTGCAACATAACCCAAATTTTGCTAGTGTGACCCACTCAACCAAAATCTATCTAGAAGCCTGTCTCATGGTCAAAAAAAAAACTCTGTAGATTCGTTGATAGCAATAATGATTATTATGGTAAAAGAAAGAAATAACCTTGTTATTTTTTTTATTTTATTTTTTTAAGCAATAACCTTATTGGTTAGTAATTAAATAAGCAGTAACTATCAATTAAATTATATAGTACAATAAAAACCCATATATTAATAAATTCTATATATTAATACAGAATTATAGTTCTAACTTGTACCAGTTATAAATAGTAATAACCTTTGTATTTTAATATTAATAGATTTGTTTACTCCCGTCATAAGGAATTTAACTCTATATATTAATATTAGATGACCGTTTGCAAGGTGGAAGCTGACCAAGAATTCAAGCGATTTCAAGATTCAATTGCGTGATTTTGTTTGTTTTGAAGATTCTGATTTTTGCGACGGTTATCTGTTGTTATCTGTTTTTATAATTCTTAGTTAGCAACAGATGCAAGTGTTGATGATCAATTTCAGATTTATGAGTTTTCTAATTTGGATCAAGTGAAGACCAAATCGATATTTTTTTATCGATTTGGTGGGTTATATATGAAATTGTTGACTGTATGTATCCGATTATGATTTTAGTTTTGTGAATCAACGATCAATTGGGTTCCAATTTGATGAAAATAAAAAAAATTGAAACATAAACGTTGCTGACAATTTACATTCAAGTGACCCTATAGAAGTCTCCCTTTGGTCGGCAATAATCGACATTAATTTGGAAAATTATAGATCCTGTTACATCAAAATTTTAAGATGAAGTAAAATACTTATCTAGTGGAAAATAGAAGTTCCGCGACTATTGCCATGTGTCATAGATACGAGTTAAATGACCTGTTTTAACGGTCGCATAAAGGGTCACTGTTGGGCGTCTTTCTTTGGAGACCAACATTGATGGTCTCGGAATCTTTTAATTCAACGACCGCTTTTAACGGTCAAAGTGTTAAGCTTTCTCGAGTACGTAAGAACTAAATAGGATATTATAGAAAGAGGAGAATAAGAGCCAGTGATAATAACATATCTTGTCATCAGAACTCTATCGAGTTACTTCTAAGGAGCCATCCTGGACGATAACCTACCACCACTCGGGTAAAGGCGACGATTAAGTCTGTCGTAGATATACATTTTAACATAAAAAAAATATAGATTCAGAATTGGCTGAATGCCTGCGGTGAATCTATCTGGGCTGAAACAATCTGACTGAAACTGAATTGAAACACATTTCGAACTGAAAGAGAACTGCACTCATAAATTCAAAATAACCTTTTTCATTTGACATTCATTGTATTCAATAGGTTAAAATTATATAAAAAAAGATTCAAATCCTAAGTTCATACCAATATAAATCCTAGCTAATTGTAAGCTTAAAGACAAGTGCAATTAACTAGCAAAACGATAGACTCCCATCCCCGATGATGAACTGAACCCACACTTGATAACGGTATACCTACAGCAAAAATATGTTTTCAACATCAATAAGCTTGGACATTGTGATGATGGAATTTGAATAATATCACAACAAGTAACTTAATGACACTATAGATAACCGTCCTTATCTAATTTCAACATCACAACAGTTGAATAACCACAATAAAACTAACAAATAAGGACAACCTCACATTTTCTTATAACTTCATCAAAACACACGACTAGGAACAAACCCATAGAAAAAATTTGTACTCATATTCAAGTTTTTGATTCCAATCAAACCATTTAATTATGAACTGATATTTCCCCCAATGAATCAATGAATCAATTTGTAGTCAGATAAAGAATTAGCTGACACATCAAGAACCTCTAGTGAATCAATTTGAAATAACACATTTGAAACAAATATACTGATTAAAATTTTGAAACAAAAGTAAGATGGTAACAATCAAAGATTTCTATCTGTAGTTACCCGTAAAATATACTTCATGTCAATAAAAAATGGGATACAACATGTAATAAAAGTAGACAATTTTTGATATATGTACTTTAACAAAAAAATATATTCCCTCCGTTTTTAAAAAAATGTTACTGAACTACGATAAGAGTGGTGAACGTTACCTGGATTGTTTTCAGCAGAACTAGTCCTTCAACTTCAGAAGTGATCAACCTTACGGCCAATGAAATTAGTAACTAAAAAACCAAATCCTAATTGGACTTTTGATAAAAAAAAACATAAATGCTACAGGTATCAACTTATGCGTTAAATCTCAAATGAGATATGCACACAATAGTTATTAAGTAATTTAGTCGCGGTCGTCTTCAATTGATTCCATCACAAAATAGTTAATTAAGATGTCGTATTCATAAACTGAACCATCTGTAATCTGAAATAAGAAGAATATGTATATGACAATGAATAAACGTCGACAATACATTATTCTCGATTCATTGATTATTTCATCTATGAAATATGAATAATAGTTTTGAACTGGAGCAAATTAAACTTGTCGGATTATTTCTATATAATATTAAAAATTGTTTTAAATAAAAGTACAGTATTTCATTAGACTAGCTACTAGATTGACTGACATTTTCACACGGCTCTTCGATTCCATCGTGGGGTACTTCTTCTACAGCACAAAGGATGGATCAACTTAATTAAATGTTATCTTCTTCTTCAATTATC
>JAJJMC010017678.1:292821-421423 GCA_023531435.1 Papaver californicum
ATATAATACTCCTGCTTATTTAAATAAGTGTGGCATTTGAAGAAAAAAATGTAACAGGATAATACCATTGTGGACGAAGAGGAGGAAGAGTCATCATCTCTGAGCAAAATTAAATATCATGATATGCCTACTTCCTCCAAGTGGCTCTAGTTATGTCGTGATCACGATCTGGACAGTTTTTGTCTAGTTTGGCTTTGAATGGTCTATCTATTATTGCCGGAAAGAATCAAACTTCACATGGCATTATTATTACAAGGGCATTTGCTACATATAAACAAAACTACCACCAAGTTGAGTCAATCAAATCATAATAATCTATTCAAGTTTCAGCTGCAAAATGCTTATCTATTGGCGAATTAAAAGTTATTTTACGTTTGTATCCTAAGTTTTAGTTGAGATATTTTATAAAAAGGTCGTAACTTTGCTATCTAATTTGGATTAGGGTTGTTGAATATGCAGTTGATATATTTGGATCGTAGACTGTGTTAGGTTCCCTCACCATTGTTGAGGAGAAACCAAAGCCAAACCGCTCTATTCCAAGTTATAGCTAGAGAAGGATATGGGACAGACTAACCGGATCAAACATTGCTTGGAGTGGACGGCAAGGAATTAGACATTCCTTTGTTGGGTCTGATTCTGTTTAGGTGTCCAGGTATGTTTCTATTTAGGTGTCCAGGTATGTTTCTAACTTTTGGAGGCCTATATATAAGCATAGGGTGCAGGAGTTCTAGGATACCAATACTACAACATACAGTTCTTCTTCTAAATAACTAGAAACAAGAGCTTCAAGAAGAGTTAGCTCAACAAGTGGTATCAGAGCAAAGGTTATCAACATACATCAAGTATGGGTGGATCCGACAAACCAAAGATGATTCTTTTGACTGCAAAAAATTACGGAATATGGAAGACAAAGATGCTGGACCGATTGTATGTGAAGAAACTTGCAAGACCTATCGAGGCAGCAGGTATAAGACCAGCTACCATTTAAGCCCAAGAATAGGGAGAACTGGATCGAAGGTGTTTGGGGTTTATTCGTGACTACATCGACATCGCGGTCATTCATCATGTGGAGAATGCGACAACAACATATGGTTGTTGGAAGAAGATTCAGGGACTGTATGAGCGCAAGACTGCAGGACACAAAGTGTTCTTGGTTCGACAATTGGGGAAGTTGAGATACGCTGATGGCACTTCATTGACAGAGTATTTAAATCAGGTTGAACACATATTTAATCAACTCAATTCGATGAATGTGGATTTTAATGATGAGGTTCAAGCCCTATGGATACTTGGTTCTTTACCTGACTCATGGGAGACTTTGGCAGTTTCCCTTAGTACTTCTGCTACAGATGGCTCACTCACGAAGGAGATGGTTTCAAACGCTCTCTTGAATGAGGATCTACGAAGAGGGGGTATTTAAGAAAACGGAAGTTCATCTCTGAATAACGAAATGCTCGTACATGAGAGTAGGGGGGGGGTAAGAAACAAGGAAAGTGACGTCAAGGGAAGTCTAAAAGCAAGCCCAATGACAAGAAAGATAATCAATGTCATTACTGTGACAAGTTGGGTCACTAGAAGTCAGAATGCTACAAGTACAAGCAAGATTTTGCTGATGGTACGGTCAAGCCAAAAAGGAGAGGCAATCACGTAGAAATCGTGAATCAGGAGAGTGACTTGATTGTGGTTGCCGAGATGGGGATGTATGTTATGCAGCAAGCAAAGAAGACTGGGTTGTTGATTCAGGTGCTTTCTTCCATGTCACTCCACACAAAAGGTTCTTTCATACTTATGAAGAAGGAGATTTTGGGGAAGCAAAAATGGGGAAAGCGGTGTATCAAAGATTATCGGTATGGGAGATATTCATCTAGAGTCTGAGTTGGGCTATAAAATAATCTTGAAGAAGGTAAGACATATACCAGATTTCAGGATGAGTCTCATAAGGAAAGATAGATCATGAGGGATATTACAGGCTCTTCAGCAACGGACAATGAAAGCTCACCAAAGATTCTCTAGTAGTAGCTAGAGGGACAAAATGAGGCACTCTATACAGGGTTCGGCTGAGCATGTGTAAGGGTGAAGTGAATACAGTGGAAACTTCTTTAGAGTTATGGCATAACCGACTAGGTCACATGAGTGAGAAGGGATTGGAGATTCTTTCCAAAAAGGAAGACTTACCTGGTTTTGAAGACACGCATTTGCGAGGATGTACTCATTGCTTGATGGGAAAGCAACACAGAGGATCCTTTACGAAGAGCTCTCAAAGAAAGAAGGAGGTGCTCGAACTCGTCTACTCGGACGTTTGTGGTCCCATGAAAGTAAAAACTTTGGGTGGTTGCTCATACTTTGTTACTTTCATTGATGATTTCTCAAGGAAGGTTTGGGCATGTGCTTTGAAGACTAAGAATGAAGTTCTTGGAGTATTCAAGTCTTTTCATGTGACGGTGGAAAGGGAAACTGGCAAGCCTATGAAATGCATCCGCACAGACAACGGGGGAGAGTATATTAGTCCATTCAATCACTATTGCAAGAGCAATGGAATTCGACATGAGCAAAGTTTACCCAAGACACCACAACACAATGGTGTGGCTGAGAGAATGAATCATACTATTATTGAGAAGGTTTGTTGTATGTTATCTCGAGCCAGGCTCCCGAGATCTTTTTGGGGTGAAGCAATGCGCGCTGCTGTTCAAATTATCAACTTGTTTCCATCAAATCCTTTAGATGGAGATGTTCCAGAAAGAGTTTTGTCAGGTAAGGACGTTTCCTACAAGCATTTAAGGGTTTTTGGATATCGGGCATTTGTTCATATACCAAAGGATGAAAGATCCAAGTTTGAAAATAAGTCTAAGCAGTGTATATTTTGAGCCATGGAGAGGAGATGTTCAGGTACAAGTTGTACGATCCAGTTGAAAAGAAAATTATTAGAAGCCGGGACGTGGTCTTCATGGAAGATCAGACCATCGAAGACTTTGATAAAGTTGAGAGGATGGAGCCTTATGTTGATGATTTACTGGACTGGGATTCAGATGAAAATATGGATGACGATGATGGGAACCATGAAGTTGTTCATGGAAGTAGAAACATGGATGCCATTGGGCATGATTATATTGAGCATGGTAATGAGCCTGATGTTGGACAACAAGAAAAAGACAGTCAAGTACCCCAGGAGGATCTTTAACCTCTCCCAGAAACGAGAATGTCCACGAAAATCAAGGTGGCATCAACTAGGTACCCACCAAATGAGTATGTATTACTTTCAGATGGGGGAGAACCAGTTTGTTATCAAGAAGCTATTAATAGTCAAGACTCTAAGGAGTGGTTGGTTTCTTTGGAAGAAGAAATACATTCTCTCTACAAGAACAACACCTTCAAGTTAGTTGAGAAGCCAGTTGGTAAAAAGGTTTTGAGAAACAAGTGGGTTTATAAGTTGAAGACTGAGGAGGGTAGTCCTAAACCAAGGTATAAAGCACGGTTGGTTGTGAAAGGTTTTGGGCAACGCCATGGGATTGACTATGATGAGATTTTCTCTCCTATTGTGAAGATGACTTCAGTCCATATGGTTCTAAGATTTTCTGCTAGTTTGAATCTAAAGATTGAACAATTAGATGTCAAGACAATATTTCTGCATGGAGACCTTAGAGAAGATGTCTACATGGAGCAACCTGGAGGTTTTGAAGTTAAAGGTAAGGAGCACATGGTATGAAAATTGGAGAAGAGTTTGTATGGTCTCAAGCAAGCACCAAGGCAGTAGTACAAGAAGTTCGATGGGTTCATGGTAAAGCATGGGTATAAGAGGACCAAGGCTGATCATTATGTGTTTGTACAGGAGTTCCCAGATGGTGACTCTATTGTGCTATTACTGTACGCGGATGACATGTTGATTGTTGGAAAGAACATCAACAGGATTGCTGGGTTAAAACGTGATCTTGGCAAGGTATTCGAGATGAAGGACCTGGGCAAAGCTAAGCGTATTCTTGGGATGGAGATCAAACGTGATCGTACACAAGGAAAGTTGTGGCTCTCTCAGGAAAAGTATGTGGAAAAGGTTCTTAAACATTTCAATATGGTCTTGGTTAAACCAGTGAGTTGTCCTCTTGGTGCTCATTTTGAGATGAGTGCTAAACACAGTCCTTTGAGGAAAGACGACATTGAGAGCATGAAGAAGGTTCCGTATGCATCTGCAGTAGGAAGTTTGATGTATGTTATGGTATGTAGTAGACTGGACATCGCATACGCTGTGGGAGTGGTAAGCAAATTCCTAGCAAATCTAGGAAAAGAACATTGGGAAGGGGTCAAGTGGATATTGAGGTATCTTAAAGGAACTTCAAATATGAACATTTGTTTTGGTGGTGATAGACCTATATTGGAGGGCTATACAGATGCAGATATAGCAGGAGATAGTGACTCTAAAAGGTCAACTTCAGGATATCTCTTCATGTTTGCAGGGGGAGCAATTTCGTTGCAAGCCAAGATTCAAAAATGCGTAGCAATGTCCACTACAGAGGCGGAGTATATTACAGTCACAAAATGTTGCAAAGAGATGCTTTGGTTAAAAAGGTTTTTTAAGGAATGGAGAGTGATCCAAGAAAGATTCACTGTTCTTTGTGATTCTCAAAGTGCCATACACCTTAGTAAGAATCCGTTGTTTCATTCAAGGTCAAAGCATGTACATGTTCGATATCATTGGATTCAGGATGTTCTAGAGGAGAAGCATCTCTTCATTGAAAAGGTTCATACGAATGGGAATGATGCGGACATGATGACTAAAGTACTAACGAAGAACAAACATGAGGTTTGTTGTGCTAAGGCCGGTCTTGGCCTAGTACCCTCATTTTGTTAATTGGTAGTACTAGAGGCTCTTCCTTCATGGCTCGGGAGAGGGAGAATTGTTGGGTTCCCTCACCATTGTTGAGGAGAAACCAGAGCCAAGCCGCTCTATTCCAGTTTATAGCTGGAGAAGGATATGTGACAGACTAACCGGATCAAACATTGCTTGGAGTGGACGGCAAGGAATTAGACATTCCTTTGTTGGATCTGGTTCTGTTTAGGTGTCCAGGTATATTTCAGTTTAGGTGTCCAGGTATGTTTCTAAATTTTGGAGGCCTATATATAAGCATAGGGTGCAGGAGTTCTAGGATATCGATACTATAACATACAATTCTTCTTTTAAATAACTAGAAACAAGAGCTTCAATAAGAGTTAGCTACAGGAAAGGGAAGTGAGGGTGAGAGATCGTATATTTCCTGCTCATTCTTCTATATAGTTATTCTTCGTGGTGTAGGCGTTGCCGAAACCACACCAAAATACCTGTGTTCTTATTTTCTGTGATTGGTAATTGTTTGTTTAAAATCTAGATATCTTTGGAGTAACAGATTTGAGTTTATCACTGAAAACTCAACAGACTGACCAATGATCGTCAAGTTAATGATTAGTGACTTTTTGAATTTATCAAGCTAACTCCGCCTAATCTTTTTACAAAAATTAAATAATTTTTTTACAAATTTTTAAAAAATAATATTAAAATAAAATATTATTTATCATTTTTATTCGATTTTAATAAAAAGTATAATCGGTCAAACTAGTTATTGGTAAATCTATGACCCTTTTGCATTAAGTGTATACTCCACGATCAAATACATATTCTACGACCCAGACTCTAATTAGATTATAAACATACGATTCTTTTATAAAATATCTCTTTTAGTTTCGTTTTATTTAGGATTTAGCTCTTAAACCAATTTTAAGGTTTGGATCGTTAATTCGTCAGTCAATTAAGTATTTTGGTCAAGCCGTTTAACATACGTTGGTGTAAAGATTTACACGTTTGTCATTTCTTATTTCACATGTTATCGGGGCAGCCACTGAGTTCAGTTAAGAGTTTCTAAGTAATAAAGGATTTGAAAAAACTTTCTTTGCCCAGAAATCAGAAATAGAGGTTGATGTTGATATTGAAGATGAATGGTGGTCAATAGAGAGCTATTTTAGAGTTTTAATGTGATTAAGAGGCATGGGTTTGTATCGATTTCGAAATTGTAGGAGAAGGTTGAGCTTTAAAAATGATTCAGGCTACAGAAATAATCAGAAATATCAATTGCACACAAACTGCTCGACAGAATCCTCCACAGAGAGGCGTAATTCCCATATCATCCACTCCATCGAAACACTCTATTTATTGTGAATTCTAGTACACCATCCCATCAACATCATGAAATGATTGATAACAATTGAGTCCTTGTAGCATCGAAAAGTTATTGATATCATACTGGTCGGCCAATTGAGAACCACCACCATTACTATTGGCGAAGGAGCTTAAGGATGAAGAAGAGTTAACGGTTTGATCAGAATACTTGGTTGACTAACGAGTCAACGACCCAAATTTAAAATTGGGCAAACTTAGGACCCAAATACAAAATAACTCTCTTATCAAATTCTTGGAAGCTTCTTCATTTCGATGCATTTTGTAGTTGTTAATTAATTATTCTGTATCATCACGATCAATTTTCAAGTCTTTGTCGAGGAAGTCGTCTCCTGCTAGCGCAGTGTATGGTTTACTTCTGTTCACATGGCGCAGTGTATGGTTTACTTCTGTAATTTTTTATTCTGAACATGTTCACATGGTGTTAGGTGGATGTAATCAATTGGCAATCAAGCTATTAAACTGAGCATATATAAAATTGTATCATTGAATTGTATACCAAACATTGACATCTTCTCTCCCATCCTCGCCCCTTGAAATTCTTTTCCTTCTCCTTTACTCACTTTCTTCCTCTACTTCATCTCAGGGGCCGGCACCTGCCAGAGTGTGTAATTGTCATTCTACCGGCCAGTTCAGAAGTGCAAGATATATTTGCAGAAGGTAGTCTCTTATACTGTCACGCTATACATAAGCATAGATTTCATTGATAAACCGCCATCTTGATTGTGTTCAACTCTTTCATGCTTTTTGATTTCTCCTCTTTTAATTGTAAGTATTTTCTGATACATAGACTCTTAAAATTGCAGATGGTTGGACATAAGAGAGGTAGCATTGCCTTCTTTGCAACCTATCGAACACCGGTGCCACTAGACATATTCTCATGCCCGCTCCCACTTCCAAATCCAACGAAGAATGATGAACTCTCCATGATTGACGACAAAAAAGATGAATACAATTACAACGGCCGAGAAATTCCAAAGGATGCTCTCAAGAAACTTCTGAAACACACAAATTTGAAATCGAAAACTGAAGGCAAAGAAGCCGATGTAAATAGTGGTAATCTTTCAGGCATTGTTTTCGTCTCTGAGAGAAACAGGCTTGAATTGCTTCACGTAGCTCTCCGCTTCCAGAGCCCGCCCAAAGTCGAAGTTTATTTGTTAGCTGAAATTTTCGGAGAAACTGATGATTTCAAAAAGGTTTGCTTGGAAGATAGTGGTTGCTTTACTGATAATCATCTCATTTATATTAGCACCAAGGAACCAGCTAAAGAACGTCGTCAACCTTGGACTGCCGTTTATCAAACCAATCTCCAAACCGGAGTAACTAACCGTCTCACACCACCAGGTTTCTACTCTCTTCTATTACTATTATCACTTTTACGTATTATGCATTTTTTTATGATGATACTGATTTTCTTATCACTGACTATACGTGCGTCAAATCAGACACTGCCGATTTGAGCCCCTCGGTGTCACCATCTAAAAAGATGATAGCTGTGGCATCATACCAGGAAAAGGCAGGTGGCTGGGAAGGTGAAATCGAAGATCTAAAGACTAACATTTATATCATGGATGTAGAGTCACCCCACACTCGCAAGATGGTTGTAAAGAATGGTGGGTGGCCGACTTGGGGAAGTGACAATGTGATATTCTTCCACCGTAAGGATGATCCGATAATTCATCCACCCGGCGTTAAATTTCCCAAAGACGTATTTTGGGGTGTATACCGAGTCGACATTACCAATGGTGTTGTCAAACGTGTAACCCCGTCAAATATCGATGGGTTCACTCCGGTAGCGATTGATGCGAAAAGAGTGGCTGTTGTAACTGTTCGTCAAGAATCACAGGGGTTGGGTGCAGCACGTGACGTAGACCAGTTTAGACAGATTGAGATTTTTGAATCAGATAATGGCAATAGCACAAAAATCACTCAAAATACTACTTCATCAAAAGCGGATCACTTTAACCCCTTTCTGATTGATGGTGGGAAGCTCATTGGTTACCATCGTGGCAGGAGCGACAAACTCTCGGTAATTACTTTAAATTAGTTATCTACCGCGATTATGCATCATTTTTGAAGCTTATACTAATGCAATTATATGTTTTTCTGCCGGCTGTAGTTTGATCAAGCTGTGGAAAGACCGTTTCAGACGCTTGACTCCTCACTACCAGACGTAGGTCTATTCAGAGTGTCAGGAGTGTTTCCAACAATTTCCAAAGATGGAAAAAGGCTTGCATTTGTTGACAATGAGTTCAAAGCTGTGTGGGTTGCTGATAGTACTGGATTGCATATTGCTTATGAGGTATGTAGATCATATATGTGTATGTGTTATGCCTGTGTTTCGTATGAATTGTTGCTGAATTATGCTGTTACTTATCATGTGAAACGTAATTGGGTTTGTTTATGTAGGAGGACGGACCGGACAGACTCTTCTCCCCAGTTTGGAACCAATGTGAGGATACATTGTATGTATGTGTTGGACCTTCATTTAACATGAAAATGAACGTGAACATCAATGCTATCACCAACGTATCCAAGTATAGACGTCAGTGTCATGCGCTTACAGATCAGCACAATAATGCCTTCCCATCCAGCAGTCCAGATGGTAATAATTTACCTTATACAAAATTACAAATACCTTTCAGTATGCACATGCTTTTGCAACTGTATGTACTAATGATTTGAAAACTTCAACAGGGAAGAAACTAGTTTACCGATCAACAGGGAAAGACGGATTCAAGAATCTATACATAATGGAAGATTCAAAACGAGGGGTGGTCAATGGAAGAGAACCAAGAAGGCTAACAGAAGGGAAATGGACTGACACACATTGCCAATGGTCGCCAAAGGGAGATTGGATAGTATTTTCGTCAACCCGTGACAAGCCTTCAGGTGCACCAGATTCAGACCAAGGTCTTGACCCAGGATACTTTGCGGTGTTTCTAGTGAAGTGGGATGATAAAAATGTTTTGGTAAGAGTGATGACAAGTGGAAGTAATGTCTCAGGGCATGTGAACCATCCATGCTTCAGTCCAGATGGACGTAGTATTGTTGTGACTGCAGATCTTGCTGGTGTGTCTGTTGATCCCATATCCTTGCCTCTATTCGAACACTCTGTGAGGTCTTATGGAGATATTTTTTCTATCGACCTTCCTGAAAATCACCTAGTAGAATACCAGGATGGAAAATACAAGGATCCAGAACATATTAGGGATGTGAAGCCATTCACACGAATTACACACAGTAGGTACGAGTATTCTACTGCTACTTGGACTAAGTTCGCGACTCAGGATCCAAATAGAGCATGGAGTATGCGTTTGCCAGAAGGAGACTTCGCTCCTGCATGTCCTTATCTGCATCAAGATGGAGGAGAAAGTTACCACATGACTGGCCACCTGGTCCTCCCAAGAAGATGTTGTTGATTGTGTTTGTGTTCCTTGTCATTTATTCTGCCTGTGTGTTTCCATTATGTTTTGATTGTGTTTGATTTTTTCCTCCATGTACTATTTGCTTCTTGTTTTCAAACTGGATATGTTCATGAAACTTATGAATTTTGTTTTGCTACAAAATATCCATGACCATGACCATGACCATGATGGTCAACATTGAGAAGAGCATATTTTATATATGCATGCCCCAGAGTGTTATGACATTGCTGATAATGAAAGTGCTGAAACCAGCTTCTCAACAATGACGCATTTGCTACTCAACTTTAGTACACAATGAAGTTAAATTTGGTTTCAAAGACGAGACTAAACCACCAAGCACCTGGTGCAACTCCTTTGCACTATTTGCAGCATTGAGATTGTTTTAATGATAATTTTGCAAGATTTGGAAAACAAATTAAGAAAATTGAATAGATTTTACAGCGAAATAGGTAGTTATGAAAAATATTCTATCAAAATCAATGCCTGGCATAACAATTAAAATTCATTGTAATATTTATATACTAATAAATAAAAAACTGTCATAGTTGATCCAATATTCTTTTTTTTTTAAAAGGGAAAGGTTAATAATATAATTCCTCCGTCCTAGTTTAGTTGCTATATTAGGGTATAGCATAAAGATTAAGAAAGTATTTAGAGAATATCCTATATTAATATTGATAGTTCCTAGTTTTTAGAACCCCTAATTTTTAGTTTTTAAGTTGAAACAACTCAAAGAGAGGAGTATTTAAGAGATTTGTCTAGAAATTGGACATATATTAATCTAAATTCGATACCGATTCCAAGTTAAGGTTAAATTAGGAAAGAAAATGGAAAAATATGGACTACATCAACTAAATTAGGACAAAAAAAAATCTAATATAACAACTAAACTAGGATGGAAGGAGTATTAAAAATAAAAAATCCAAAATATATTACAATTATCTCATCCTTAAGAAGGATTTCCAATTAAATATAATAAAATTAATTGGAATATCATTCCAAAGGCCTAAACCCCTGCACCACAAAATGATTGTAGTTTTAATTACATAAGTTAGTTCTTCCTTGGTCTTGGACCTGCCTCCATAAGTAATTTTATTTCTTTCATTCCAAAGCACCCAACAAATAACAAAAAACAATAAATTCCAAATCTCTTTGTTCCTGTTCATAAAAATATTTTTGGGCCATGCTAAAAAATTCTGCTCCAAAGAATTAGTTAAAACCCATTTGATCTTAAAAGATCTCAAAAGAAATTCCAAACCCACCAAAAAAAGGAGCAATGAAAAAATAAATGTTCCATCGTTTAACCGTCGGTATCACAAAACTTACATCTCACATGCTGCACCAAAACACCTCTCGCCCGAAGCATCGACATAGTAGTTGATCCAATATTCGAATTCTGGATATCCTGATAAGTTATTTAAGCTCCTTACCTCTAATTAAACAAGTCTCTCATCTCGTGCGCCTACTTCTTCTGAACACGCAGAAGGCTTTTGAATGTTTCACATAGGGATGACACATTCTTGTCATAAAATCCAGGCAACAACTTAGTCGATTTGCCAATTGAAGAGTATAGCTTACCAGCTTTTACCTCTGTGAATGCCATGCCATCCCAGTTGCAAGAATTAAGGAAGACTTGCTTCATATCCGACCGGTCCTTATAAGTTTCCAACAATATCTGGTCTGTTCCAACAATGCCATGAAACTCAACCCAATGATTTTTATTCCACCGGAAAGGTAATTTAAGAGTCTGTTCCCTCCAATTTTGGCTACAATTATTAGTAGTTCATAAAGTATCCATAGATTGACAAAAACCACTGCGTACTTTAGATGCTAGAGCGACACGGCCATTCACTTCTAATATATTAGTTACGGTCTTGAACTCTTTATGACTAGTAATGAATTTTGGGACTTCGATTGTTCTGAACTTCTCACTTCTAACATTAAACGCCACTATATGATTAGTGTAAGTGATCCAATATATAGAACCATTTGCATATACAGATGATGGTTCATCGTCTTCTTCCACATTAGGGTTTCACATGATTCGGTTCAGTTTTTACTAAAACCAAAACCGAAACTATAATACTCGGTTATTTACTTTTATTAATAAAACGAAACCATTAACAATCAATTTGGTTGTAAACCGAATTAACCCTATTTCAGTTTTATCCAGCCGGTTCCAAGTGACCGATTGAAACTGATAGTTTAAAAAAAATATACAAAAAAGAGAATTTTGCAGGACAAAAGAAATCACAATTACATAAAAGAGGAATGTCTTCTAAAAATTATCTTAGTCATTCGGCTTCTTCTCATTCTTTATCTAACGCAAAAAACTCTGATTCCATATTAGAACGAGCTATACATGTACAGACGTTCCTGCTAAAATGATTATGTACTCACTCGTAGAAAAAAGAGTGGATACGTATTCAAAATCATAATAATCTTTTAAGAAATAATCAATTCAATTGGTCTAATATTCCAAACAGTTTTAACATAAAACCCTAGTTACAAAGCAAATATGACTATGGGTTTCTTAACCAAACAGAACCCCCCTTCGTTTTCCGTCCGCCGTAAAAAACTTAAAAAAAGACTCTCCCTTCGTTGTTTATTCCTTCTTCTATATATACGAAACATGAAACCACCTCCTTTGCTCTTACTCACGCCCACCTTCTCTTTATGCGTTACCTCTTACTTCTCGGTCCCATTTTATTCTCTCCAGTACGTCTCACCACCACCAAAAGGTATAGCCAACTCCTTTCTTTTATAGCCACGTCAATCAACCCAACACCCACTTTTACTTCTCTTTTCCTGACTTTTGTTTCCGCGAGAAACCAAGAAAGACAGCTCCGGCCGTCAGATTTTGTTTGTTCCTTTACAAGCTCCAAAAAAAGGAAGTCCACCTGATCACCTTTTTTACCAATCTCACTTCCACCACAGATTACGGCAATGCCTCCGCTTCCTCGAATTACTGGATACTTTTAATAATCTTTATTGAGAAAATGGGTCTATTGCCAAGATTCCTTAATTCATGGGTCTAATAGACTTGTAAAAATTAGGGATGGATCAAACAGACAAAAAAGTTTTTTGACAATTATATTTCTATCTTTTATAAATATTAAAACACTCATAACTCTCAAAATATATATCCGAAATTTTTTTAATTTTTCTTCAAAACAAGATCCATTGTTGACAGTAAATTCGGATTATTTTTTTTTCAAAATAAAATAGCTAAGATAAAACTGGTTTCATCCCAGTTTCATCCTGTATAAAACTAAGACAATAAAAATATTCGAATAATAGCCAGTTTCATCCTGTATGAAACTAAGAAAATAAAAATATTCGAATAATAGCTAGGATGACATGTTTTAAAC
Organism: Papaver californicum; assembly: GCA_023531435.1. Classification (NCBI taxonomy): domain Eukaryota; kingdom Viridiplantae; phylum Streptophyta; class Magnoliopsida; order Ranunculales; family Papaveraceae; genus Papaver; species Papaver californicum. Next base: position 305,817 of record JAJJMC010017678.1, read on the forward strand.
GAAGAAAAATAAAAATATTCGAATAATAGCTAGGATGAAACTAGTTTCATCCTGTTTAAAACTAAGAAATTAAAATATTTGAATAATAGTTAGGATGAAAGTTTCATCCTGTTTTAAAATAAAGTTGAAAAAAAAATCGAATAATAGCTAGGATGAAACTGGTTGCATCCTGGTTTAAAATAAAATTGCAAAAAAAATATTCGAATTATAGTTAGGATAAAACTAGTATCATCATGCTCAAAACACTCTAAAATAATAAACCGTTGCAGCTGAAAATAAACGTTGCAAAACTGAAGAACAATGTTGCTAATTGGTTGAAGAAACTGTTGCAGCTAGAAATAAAAGTTACAAAGTTGAAGAACAACGTTGCTAATGGGTTGAAAAAACCGTTGCCTTTTCTCTTTTCTTCGTCTTCTTCATCAACAGCAGAAAAATAAAAAATTCTGATTTGATTTTTTTTGATCTTTTTAACTTCCTAGGATCGACCCGACGTTCCTAGCATCGTTTTTGACTCAAAAAAAACTTTATATTAACACATTAGAGTCTATTATGATGTACCGGTTGGTTCTCCACTATTCTGTAAGATTAGCTTCTATATTCCATTTATTGTAATTATGATGATGATCTGACCATTTTTAAGTAAAATGAACTTTTTTCATTCCCCAGTATACATGAGTTCTCTAACAGATTTAATTGGCAAATTGACTACAAACTAAAACTAAAACATAATGGCCCTCCATTTTGTCATGTTAATCAAAAATTGAAATCCTGCCGTGCCCGAACTTTAACACATTAAATTATGAAAATGGCAAGAATTGACTTGAAGCAAATTTAACTTGATAGATTTAGAAATACACTAAACTACAAAATTACTGGGGTTATAAGAAGAATAACAGACTAAATATTACAGTACATTCGAGAAGTTAATAGACTCAATCACGTGATTTCTTCTCACACGGTGAAAAAGAGAGGGAAAAAAAGATAAGGGTATTTTTGTCAGCTGTAGGCTTAATATTTGGGTGTAATACTCATTTAGGATATTAGAAAAGTATCTTTAGAATCTTTGGATATTAGAACAGTATCATAGTTTAGCTGTCTTCTACTAATAAAATAGGAAATATGGGTTATTCAATCAATTATTTAATCTTTATTTAGTCATATTTATTGTAATTTCGGAATTTATATATATTATCTATAAAAGCATAAAAATAATAAAATTAGTATAAAATTATGTACTAACAAATATAAATTAAATCATGTATAGATTATGCATGTATCATTGAACAATTTTCGACTTCTTTGTTTTTTCGTATTATCTCTTCTTTGGTTCTGGTTGCTTGATGTTAATGAAAAAGTCAAGGAGAGCATGAGATTTTAGCAGATAAACATTTGTTTCATCTAGTCTTTTAGGTGCCTCTACCATATCAACTTCCTTTGTACCTTCTTTGATTAATATGGCTTTGTGAGAAAACTCCTCAACCATTAAAGGAAAAGATTTAGTTCTTGATATTTTAACTACTTTTGATTTGCCTTTAACCTTGTTTCTCTCCTCAACCATTCTTCTATCTTTATTAGCTCTCTCTGTAGACTTTATTATTTGTCCTGCCACTATGTTTAACTCATTTCCTTCATGTATTACAAGACCTGAGCTAAGAGAGCCTGCAACCTGTGTCCCTTCCTCCAATTCTGAAATAGAATTTTGAGCACCTTCAATCTCCATATCAGAGATAGTTGCTTTACTTGGACCAACTTTACTCATATCCTCATGACCACTAAAACCAAGGTTGGTGTTGAAATCAGAGTTTTCTGCTTTCATATTCTCAAATCTTTCAGCTGGAACTCCCACATTAGCTGTAGGACCATTTATAACCACTATTTCTCCCTCCACACAAGGCTCTAGATTGTGATCTAAAGCCCTACATAATCCACAAATCCTCCAAGGCATCATATTATAATTCACAGTGATGCAGGCTGAATCATCTTGCGCTTTTACTAATACTCTCCTTGGCAATGCTCCTGTAACATTAATTTTAATGAGCATTTTGACTGTCTAATGGTCAGGGGATAGACCCATAGGATCAGCAAAACCACACAATTCAGCGATTGCTGTAGCCATAGCCCTGCAAGCCTCCGGTGTAAGGAATTGTTTAGGTATCCTACACATGAAGACTCTAAAAAGCTCATAATCAATATTAATTGTTGCCCCAAACTGAAACCCCGCCGATGGAATTTCTACCAAAACCACCAGATAACCATCTAAGACCCAAGGTCCATCGTCTCTTATCCTCATAATATCAATCTCTGACCAAATTTGTATAAGTGGACGTTTAATCTTATTCCAAATTTCTTCACACCCACTTCCTTAATCATAGGCCAGTTTTCTCTCACCAACATCTTAACTCTGCTTGTGGAAATAGTAACAGGACAACAAATTCTTCCTAGCAAGCATAAGGAGTAATCTTCCTTTTCCTTTTCCAAAACCATATGCTTATCTAAATAGACTACAGGTTCAATAGCACTCTCAATATTCAAATTTTTCTTCATGTTCACAGCTAACTTATCAACTAAATTATTAGAGTTTTCTGAGGAATTGGAGCAAGGGTTAGAAGCAGATGCCATAAGCTAGTGAGAAAAAAAGAAGTTTAGAATTTTGGGGCTTGTTTTATATTTGAAATTTTAACCAGAAGAATAGCAAAAAGATTTAACAAAATAAACAAAGACATGAGCGGGATTAGGTAGAACACAGAGACTAACCGAAGATCAAGGACAAGATATTGAGACATGGGCCAAATCTTAGAGAGATTACACTAGAAAAGAAAAAAGAGAAAAAGAATAAACTGAACAAAAAGGATCAAAAGAAACGAGGAAAACAAAGAAAAAGAGAAATAAAAGAGAATCAAACACGGGCAATCAATGAAATTGGAAGAGTAAAACAGAAAAAGCTATCCCAACCCACAAAATATTTCAATGAATAATCACTTCAACCCCTGTTGTGAGGGAATAAAATCCAAGATACGCGTGTTCAAAAATTATTGGAGGGGGAACGAGTTACGATGTGACGAGAAACACTAAAACAAAGTCTTTTAAAGCATTGAACTGACAGCTACAAAGTTGATAAGATTTGAACCTGACAGCGTTAATGTACGATCGACATATGGATTGCGGTAAAATAAGGAACACTGCTCAAAACAGATAGCCTTGCTTCCTGACCGACATCAGGTTGCGGGAAAGTCTGACACAATAAAGAAGTAATGATGAGCGTTGATGCATGAGGTACACGTATCAACTTTACAAGCTCCGGAACAAAAAGAACTAAAGCATGACGATTCACTTTTAAGAGCTACGTGTCAGACATGCTATGATTCAAATAAGGCCGCAACCTTCATCCCAATCCAAAAACAATAACTTAAATACAAGACCGCAGAAGAGCTGCGGGATAACCAGCGAGAAATTACCGGAAAAAAGCGATACGCATGTTAAGACTTGCGGGAAGCATGATCAAGTCTTGCGGAAATTACAAATAAATTTTACGGGACTGCATTTCACACCAAGGATGGACAAGAATAAATGGAAAGGTAAATTGGAGGGAGCCATCAAATTGGCTATAAATACCAAGCTCATAAACAAGAAAAGGGGATAAAAAATATGGAGAAAAATTAGAGTGAAGGCATTGAATCATAGGCAAGAGTTTAGGTATGAGACTTTCTGTAAATTTAGTTGATTGATCCTTGATTAATATGATCATGATTGTATAGTATGCTTTTCTTCTATAATGTATAATGATGAATAATAAAAATACAAATCTTTTTACCCGTGGATGTAGACAATTAGATTGTTGAACCACATTAAATGTTTGAGTTAATTTATTTCTAGTTTGATTGATTTTCGTCTTTTAAAAGTTAATATAGGATGATTTTATGATATGATATGAAACTTCTGTATGATTTTACGATGAACCCTAGTTTTTCTCCTAAGGCGGCTCAAATTGGAAGAGAGACAAAGAGAAAGAAACAAATACCGAAAAATGAAGAGAATTTTTCTTTTAGGATTTTGAAAACAAAAATTTAACGATGGATAAGCCACCTCATATGGATCATGGAAAGATTTTGATGGTCCAGATTCGATGTTGGATGCTCATACGCATTGTGTGTTAGTTACCTTTGTGATTCTCGTTGTGTTAAAACGAAAATTTGAAAGGTGGGTAACGGATTTCGGATGTCGGAATCGGATATTTCTATCGGATATTTAGTGTTATCGTAACGTAATGGATTTTGGAAATTAGGATTCATCAAGTTTTTTTATTATTTAGGGTTCTCAGTTTGTCATTTGTTTTAGTGTTATGATTTGATGAATTGGGTTGAACCCCAACAGATGTTCAATTAAAAAGAATTGAGATGTAGCTTAATTAATTTCTTGGGACGAACATGATGATTCCGACTTAGGGAAAGAAACACTATGGAGTCCGAGAGAAATTAAGTGACATAGTGTCATCCATATTCAACCTAATTCGAAATCCTTAGAACTTCACATGAAGATTAATATATACCGGGTGAAATTGACTAAGGTACATGAAGATTAATATTTGGTTAAAGTGATTGATAAACTAGAGAAATCGATTGAATCCTATAAACTTTAAGTGAGGTCGACCGATATTGGGTATTGTTATCGACGATAGAGTCCGGTAAAGATTTCGACTTAGTATAAAAGGTCATTAAAGACATAATATGAACAATTAGGTAGGTTTAGGGTTCTGGTGAGGGGAATAGGTCATCGAGGATAATATGACAAACATCGAGTGAATTCAAGTGAGATCGAACAATATTAAGTGAATATGAGCGAGATCGATGAAAACGAGTAAATTCGAGCGATATCGCAAAAAAATGAATGGGATTGATTGAGGTTGAATAAAATTCAATAAATCCTAGTGAAATTGATAAAAATTGATATAATATGAGTAAGATTAATCAAAATTGAGTGTATTCAAGTGAGCTTGATAAGAAATTAAGTTAAACCCTAAATGTATGTGTATTTGTCATATTGTGCTTGATGACCTACTCGATTGAGTATGAGTTTTCAAGGAAACCCTAAATGTACCATTTTTGTTCATATTATTCTTAATGACCTAGTCGATTGAGTGAGAATCTTTTCTGGAACCCTAAATGGACTATTGTTTCATACTTTTCTTAATGACCTGAGGTTGATGGATATTCAAGTCGGTTCGATAAAAAATTTAGTGAATTTTAGTGAGATTGATAAAATCATAGTTTCATATCGTTAGATTTTTTAGATCGATAACAAAATGAATAAGTTTGATTGAGATTGAATAAAATTCAATAAATCAAAGTGAAATCGAGTGAAATTGATAAAAAAATTGATATAATTTGAGTAAGATCGAACAAAATTGAGTGCCTTCAATCATCCACGCTCCTTCCCTGCAAGTTGCGAATCATCCATACATTCATTGATTAACACACTCAATCAATCAATACCACACATAAACAACATCCCATTCATTTTGCAAACCCTTTCAAGTTCAGTCACACCCAAACATCCAAACTTTTTCACTTCTCTTGTTATGGATTCAAATCTATCTCAGACCCAAAAGTTATTTGTTGAAATTAATGGAAGTAATTCATTCTCTCTTAATTGTACAACCCCAACACCCTTTGAACTCTCTTCAACAACTCAACAGTTGAAACCCATTTTCTGCTAAGACTCGACCCCATCTGCCAACTAAAAACCCATGTCATCTTCTCCGTTTACACTTTATTAAACCTGAAGGTTCATGGAACGGTAACACTAAATACCCAATGGCTCATCTTCAAGCACACAAACCCTAGATTCCAAACCCCATTATATACTCTAAACCCATCCAATTTAGTTTCTAATAAAGTAAAAAACTAAAAATTTCAAATTATTTTCATCAATTTTTGAAAAACCCTATTTCATATAACATAACTATAATCAAATCAAGATGAAGACAGTTAGAATTATTTAACTCGTCAAAGAAGAGAAACCCACAAACTTTTTCATCACCATAATCAATTCTAAACCATCACCTTCATCAACATCGTTGAGAATTTAGGTTAATTAGATATCCATCATCTTCGAAATTGTTAGAAGTTAGAGAAATGGTTTTTAGTGAAGTTAATGTTTGGGTTTAGGTAAGTGTGTCTGAACCCTTAATAACCTCGTCCCCTAAGTCGGATCTTCACCGGGACCCCAAACCCTGAACTCTAAAATCCGCCTTAATACGCTCATCCCCTAAGTCGGAATCTTCGCCGGGACCCCGAATTCTGGACTCTAAAATCTTCCTTAATACCCTCATCCCCTAAGTCGGAATCTACATCGATACCCTGAACCCTGAACCATGAACTCCACTAAGTCGGAATCCTCCTTAATACCCTCTTTTACTAAGTCAGAATCTTCGTCGATACCTTGCACCTCAAAAGTCTGCCTTGTTAACCTATTCCCCTAAGTCGGAATCTATGTTGATACCCTGAACCCTGAACCCTGAACCATGAACTCCACTAATTCGGAATCTTCCTTAATACCCCCTTTTACTAAGTTGGAATCTTCGTCAATACCATGAACCCTCAACCATGCACCTCAAAAGTCTGCCTTAATAAATTATTTCCATAAGTCGGAAACAAAATCAATACCCTGAACCCTGAACTTCACTAAATCGGAATCTTCGTCAATACCCTGAACTCTGAACTCCAAAATATTCCATAATACCTTGAACCCTCATATTGTTTATTCACATAAGTTATAATCTTCACAGTATCGTCGGAATCGTCATGTTCTTCATGTACACCTTATTATCCTTAGTAACCTCTTCCCCTAACTCGTTAAACTTCAATCTCTAAACTAAAAGTCGCAACAATAACTCTAAACTACGAGATATCAAGTTCTGCGTCCCAATTTTTTCAATTGGGATGATCATATATTTTTTGTTATTAGGTAAAGCTTAACTTTATACAAGAAATTAAGATACATCTCAATTCCTTTTAATTGAACATCTGTTGGGGTTCAACCCAATTCATCAAATCATAACACTAAAACAAATGACAAACTAAGAACCCTAATTATAAAAAAAAAAACAAATATTATTGATGAATCCTAATTTCCAAAATTCGTTACGTTACAATAGAAATATTCGTTTTCGACATTCGAAATCCGTTATCCATCTTTCAAATTTTTGTTTAATTAAGATGAGAATCACAATGGTAACTAACATAAAATCCGTATGAGCATCCAACAGCGAATCTGGACCATCAAAATCTTTTCATAATTCGTATGAGGTGGCTTATCCACCGTTAATTTTTTTATTTCAAAACCCTAAACAAAATTTTCTCTTTCATTTTCGGCATTTGGTTTTCTCTCTCTGCCTCTATTCCAATCTTAGTCGTCGTAGGAGAAAACTAGGGTTCTTCTTTTGACTGCACCATCACCATCATCACCGTCGAATCAGGATCATTCAAAACCATCACGAAGATTTCTCACTCGTTAAGGTCTCTCTCTGTTTACTACTCGTTTTGGTTAGCTTGAAAAGTGATAACTAACATTTTTAGTTTTCAAAAACAACCCTAAAAAATGGCTGACATATGATTCATTGGGTTTGCTGTGTTAAGTGATTCATTATGTGATATTCAAATCTTTGATTTTTCAATTCTTTGGTTTTTTTTTCTTTAACAACCTGTACAAAGCACATTTCTTTGCTTATCTCTTTTAACCCTTGCAAAGCACTTTGTTCTTGTTGAATAGGATTTATAGGAAGAAAGTTGTTCTTTGGAAGTTGTGTTGTTGGATTGAGTCTGAGTGATTAAAGGATTCTATCAACACCATGGGAATTGGTCTAAGAAACCATACTTTTTTACCAACAAATATGTCTGGAGTTGTTGTACCAGAAGAAGATGGTACAAAACCAGTTGCTGAAAGTTCCAGCAATAATATTCTTATCACGGTCAAGTTCTATGTAAAGTCTTCTTTCTCTTTAGTCTTCTTGGACTGATTCTTTGAGTAACTATAACAGTGTGTACTTACTTGGCTATTCAATCTTAATCTAAGATGATTCAACTGATGATGTTTGCTTCAGAATGAGGCGAGATTCCCCTTTGGGGAAGCTCATCTATGCTTACCTTCATGTTAAAAATATTGAATATGAGTCGATCCGATTCTTGTATGATGGTACTCGGATCAATACAACGCTTACCTTTGATGAAGTAATTTCTTTGGTTAATGTATCATTATTATCACACAAGCAATTTTTATTTTATTTTGAACCACTGAGTCTCAGGATTCTATTTACCTAATTCATACTGAAGATTTTGACTTCAAAACCCCTGAATTTGTTTGTTTAATTGGAATTTCACTCTAAACTCATTACTAATCTTTGATTAATGTATCTAATTACAGAACAAGAAGAACTTGTAAGGTCACTTGACCAGAAACAAACTCAATAGAGTCGTCTGTGGAGGGTTAGTATCCAATTTATGTTTTTTTTTTCTTTTTCTTTTTTGTAGTTAATGGTTTTTGTTTCATCTAGGTTCAGTTTGTATTGAGTTTCTGATGTATATTGAAAACCCCATAAGCTAAGTTCACTGCGAAAATTCGCAGAACTTTGTATCCGCAACTTGAAAAGTTCTTAACATTCTAAGCAGGGCATGAGTAACTAAACATCGAGCATGACTGCATACCTAAAGCTAATTTTTGTCTAAGCAGGGTAAAATCAAGAAGCACTACAAACCAGCTAACGCCACTCTCAAGAATAGAGGACATGATATTACGGTAGGATTAATATAACTGGAGAAGATCTCTTAACTTGAATTCATGATTTAATAAATAGAATATATATTTAAAACTCCAATAATTTAGATTTATTAAAATAAATACGTGCAGCTTCATTGGGGAATTGGCACTGCTGGATCCATTAGAATCAACGGAACTAAGTATGCACTCGACCAAAGCCATTGGCATTCACCTTCTGAACACACAATCAATGGCAAGAGGTAACCATCAATTACATTAATCCCCATTTCTTAATATATGTACATACATGATTAGCCACTGACTCAATCCTTTGTTATTGTGTTTGCTCTGATTAGATTTGCTCTAGAACTGCATATGGTTCATCGAAATCTAGAACTTGGCCAAAGGGCTGTTGTACATGTACTATACAAAATTGGAGGACCTGATTCATTCATTAAAGAGGTGTATTCTTTGATCATTAGCACAAGTTATCCAGCAGAATAATATTCCCTTTGTCCCAATAAAAGAGTTTTTAGTAAATGAAAAAGTGATAATATTTTTTTTATTGGATGAAGGTAGTATTTATTTTTGTATATCGATTCATTTTTTTGTTGTGAATTTTTTTCAGCTGGAGAAGGATATAAAGAACATTTCGGACACAGATATTGAGACTCCAAGGAAATTAAAATAGGAATGTTTAATCCAAGACACATAAAAACGGGTGGTGGGAAATATTACAGATACTTAGGTTCTCTTACTACTCCACCTTGTACTGAAGGTGTCATTTGGACCATCAACAGAAGGGTGTATACCTAAACTAATTCGTACCTTTCTGCTGAATTAGTAACCATATTCTTGATTTAATTCTTCTATTGAATTCCTCTTCTTTTTATTTATCGGCAGGTGAGGACTGTTTCAGAAAAACAAATGATGTTATTGAGAACAACCGTTCACGATGTAAGCTGTCCAAGCTGGCTTTGTATCAGGCTTAGGAAAAAACTCATCTCTATGTTAGATACATATCTTTCTTGAGTAAGGCCATATCTGTTTCTAAAGTAGTGTTCTTTATGTTTTTCTTTAAGATTGTGGAGATTGTAAATATTTTTTAAAGAAAATATTAGATTGTATTTTTTTTTCCTTTTCCTTAAAGAGTGTAATTTTCTTAAGAAATGATATAAATTGAATTATGTGATATAATAAAATTTAATTTTGTTTTTAATTTGGTTCATAATTTATTTGGTATTAGTTTTAATTTAAATTATGATTTCGGATTATATAAATCAGAATAGTGAAGTAATTTTTTAGCGAGCAAAAAAAATTGAGTAGCTTAAATACTCAAGCAACCAACTTTAAGCCAATTAAAATCTGAACTCTAAAATAATTTGGAAGCTTAAAAATTTAAACGATCAACTTAGTAAAAACTTTGATACCTTAAAAGTTTAAGCAACCAATTTCAGGACAATCAAAACCAAAAATCGCCTGTAGCAAGCAAAATCATTTGATCGCTTAAAATTTTAACCAAGTAACATCAGGTTAAGTTGTTCCATGTATCTTCCAACTAGGTAGTTTAATAGCTCATAAGTCACAAGTTGCTTCTAGAGAGTAAACAATTTTGTACCTCAAAAGCTTGAGCAACCAACTTCAGGCCAATCAAAAAATTTAAAACCTTAACCAAGCAAATTTAGGTCGAGTTGCTCCATGTATCTATCAACTAAGTATTTTACTTGCTTTAGAATGATTGGTATATCTGAAGCGATTGGTAGTTTACTTGCTACATTGGTTGGTCTACATGTTAAGGGATCACAGTTTTACTTGATCCATGTTAGTTGGTCTAAATGTTAAGCAATGAGAAAAGTACTCGCTTTAAGTAAGTTGGTTTATTACTAGAGCGATTGCATAGTCGCTCAAGGCTTTGAGATACATGGCCTTAGGCGACCAAAGGAGCGAGTGCCACTTTTAGTCGCTATAACGGTTATAGCGACTTAAAAGGGGCTTTAAACGACTTAAAAAAAGTAGTCTCTTAAACCCATTTTTTTTGTAGTGGAAGAGATAAGTCTTAGACTAAGTGTATGCTGAAGACTAGGATAATCTGTTTAAGTTTGTTGATGACTCTGGTGTTGTAAAATAGGAATCTGTTGAAGATTTGGTCCTTGAGAACTCTATGCTGGCATATGACTTAGTCACAGAAGGAGTTGTACTAACACTTCCCCTCAAGTTGAGTGGGAGTGCACGATCTTAGCTGCTGAAATCTAGATGAGGACAGTCCTTTTGTGCAAATATCTGCTATTTGATCTTGTGAAGATATGAATTGAACTTGAAGCTCTCTAGATGCAACCTTCTCCCTTACAAAGTAGAAATCTATTTCTATGTGTTTTGTCCTTGCGTGGAAAACATGATTGGTTGTCAAGTAAGTATCCCCTAAGTTGTCACACCATAGGACAGGAGGGGCTGATTGTAATCCAAGTTCCTTCATCAAAGATTATATCCAAATAAGTTCTGAAGTAACCATGGCAATGCCTCTGTATTCTGATTCAGTGCTGGATTTAGACACTGTCTTCTGTTTCTTTGTACTCCAAGAGATTAGGTTGCCTCCCAAATATACGCAATACCCATTGGTGGAGCGTCTGTCATCCAAGTTCCCTGCCCAATCTGCATCTGTATAGGCCTGCACAGAAAGATCTCATGATGGTCGAAAATACAACCCATAGTTTACTGTGTGCTTCAAGTAACGCAAGATTCTTTTGACTAGTTCCCAATGCTCAATATGTGGCTCATGCATAAATTGAAAAGCTTCATTAACTGCAACTGTCTGGTCTAGTGAGATGGAGATACTGTAAAGCTCCAACTATACTTCTTAGACTGTAGGGTCTTCAAATTCTGTAGTGCCTTGTTTCTTAATAATTGATTGCACAGCAAGAGGTATTGTTGCTGGTCTAACACCATCAATCTTGTATTTGACCATTAAATCTGTAACGTACCTCTGTTGACTGAGAATAAGTGAATTTTTTGTTTCTGTAAACCTCTACACCCAAGAAGTATGATAATGATCCCAAATCTTTGACTGCAAAAACTGTATTTAAATCTTGAATGAGTTGTTGAATAACATTTTTGTTTGACGCTGTCACTATGATATCATCTGCATAAATCAGTACATATAGAGAACAGGATTGTGAGATGTGCACAAACAGTGAGCTATCAGCAATGGATCCTCTGAAACCTTTATTCACCAAATAAGAGCTAAGGTTAGAAAACCAAACTCTAGGAGCCTGCTTTAGTCCATAGAGAGCTTCATGTAGACATCTTCTTGAAGTATTCCATGCAAAAAGGCATTTTGAACATCTAACTGATGAATGTGCCAGCCGTGAATGGTTGCAAGTGATAGTACCAGTCTGATTGTACATGGTTTTACCACAGGACTGTATATTGCATCAAAGTCTACTCCTTCTTGTTGATGGTAACCCTTAGCCACAAGCCTTGATTTATAGCGTTTAATACTCCCATCATCCTTGTGCTTTCCTCTAAAGACCCATTTAGAGCCTACAATGTTCATTCCTTGTTCATATAGGACCAATTTCCAAGTACCATTTTTTAAATGTGCATTGTATTCCTCATCCATTAAGGGTCTCCAGTTTGGATCTTTAATTGCCTAATTGTAGCATGTTGGAACTGGAGGAGTTGATAGCACAAGGAGATGTTTAGTGGTTGTTAAACAAAGGCGACTAACAGGCTTTGTGATCCCCAATTTACCTCTAGTTATCATAGGGTGAAGTGGTTCAATTGTTGGTGGAGAGTTTGATGTGTGTTCTGACTGATTGGCTTCAGCGGAAGATGGTTCTGGAGATGTTTGATTATCTAATGTCTATGTTTCTAAATTTACACCTGCTTCATGATTTATCTGGTTTTGACCTTGACATAACTGATTATTAACAGATAATGGGTTGAAAACAGATGAAGATAAGATTCATTGTGGATAGACTTACTTGACTTTGTTGCTGCATAGGACCTGATGTTATTGAAGAACAGAATAGGAATGAGTCCTCTATAAATTTAACATGGCGTGAAATATATAGTCTTTTGGACTGTAGATGGAGGCATAGATAGCCTTTGTGAATCCCACTATAACCTATAAAGACACATGGTAGAGACCTGGGTTCAAGTTTGGTCTTGTTATATGTGCGCAGGCTTGGGTAGCACAGACACCCAAATACTCTTAGAAACTTATAATCAGCCTTTTTATGGAACAATAACTCTAGTGGGGTTTTTGGTTGGTTCTGGGATGCAGGTCACCTGTTAATAAGAAAACAAGCTGTGGTGAAAACTTCAGACCAAAAGGATGTTGGCATTGAGGCATGAAACAGGATTGCAAGGCCAGTTTCTGTGATATGCCTAATTCTCCTTTCTGCCAAACCATTCTGGGAAGAAGTGTGTGGGCAAGACAATCTGTGCACAACACCATTATAGTTGAGTAAGGCTGTAAATTTGCGGTACTCACCTCAATTATCTGACTGAAATGTTTTTATTTTGAAGTCTGTCAGGTTCTCAATTTGTTTCTTTAAGTGGATGAAAACAGTGCATATGACTTGCGCACCATGGGATATATCCAGGTGTAATGTGAGTACAGATCAAGAAGAAGCATATAATATTTATAACCATTTCTTGATAAATAGGGAGACACCCAAATATCTGACATAATGATGTAGTTTTAAAAGTGGTAAATAAAGTGTTCGATTCTCGAACTTGTAAAGGTAATGATTCTAGAAATAATGGACTTAATATAATTAAATAAAAATCAGGAAAATAAACTAGAGATGATTTTTAGAAAATATGGAGAAAACTAGGAATCAAGATTCAGTTATTTCTAACAATTTATGTGATTAATCATGCAATTCTTCTAAATAAATTAAGCTCAAATATTGCCAAAATAGGTTTTTATGCAAACAAGTAGAGGTAAATCACAAGCATGGGACATCAGAGGTTGTCAACCCAGCATGACCCATCAAACAAAAACACCACTACTGAATGAAAACCGTTTTTCTATTTCGAAACTATGCAATTTTAACAAGTAAAGAATTGTAAATAATTAATTAAAAATAGACTTACCACATAAAATTGAGAGAAAAACCTCCTCCATCATCCCAGTAAATATACTTAGCTCATGGTGAAGAAAACTTGCTCAAAAGATCTTTTCATTGCTCAAAAAGTTGATTACAAGGTGAAAGAATAGTGCAACAGCTGAACAGATACGTGTATAAATTTCACAGAACAGGGTTCAGCCGTTACAAATAACTTTAAGCAACAAGAGTGTTTAAAAACTAAGGCAACAGGAGCAAGATGTAACACTGAATATGCCACAGATACAGACGTTGCAAAGTTGTCTTCTTCGGTGATGGTGGGTGAAGAACAGTGATCGGCCGGTGCAGCAGCAGTGACCGGCGATGACCGGAAGTGGCCGGAAATTGACGGAATTGATCTATAGGGCTGCGTGTTGATTTTTCTTGGTTTCTCTTGGTTTATATAGGTTGTAGAAACCCTAGAGAGAGTTCTAAACCTAATAGAACTCTCTCAAACCACTCACAAATCCTCAATCCTAATTGAAACATGATTCCGGCCACATACATGATTTCCGAGCTGATTTTACGGGATTTTTCTGATGTTTCTCGATTGTTCTGACTTGTATGGGATATCTTCTAGCGTGTGGAACAATCTGGAAGCAAAACAATTCGCAAATCAATTGAACAGCGTACACAGTTGAATCTCCGACGATTCCCGCTGAGTTGGATCGGCGACTCGGCTGAGTTGACTCGCTGGCTCGACTCGCCTGGTTGACTCGGACGATCCTAGGGTGTCCCTTATCCATTCTTGGGGTGCCAATAACACTTGTCCTTGGGTGCCTTTATCACTTTTTGAGCCAATTTTTCCATAAATCTTTATTCTTCTAATGTACCTACAAAAGCATAAAAACACGTAATATTTGCAAAATCGAATACTAACTTAATAGAAACTAAGGTGCAATTTAGACACTAAAATGTGTCTATCACATAATTAAACTGAGAGGTTGATCAATAATAGTATTACTAGAAAAAAATGGTAGTTTGCAACTTTTGCTTAAATGACATGAATTGCAGAAATCAAAAGCTTTATTTGAAATAGGTAGTGAAGAGTTTCTGATTATTTTGGAAAAAATACGTAGCATTGGGTTTCCTAATCTCTGGTGCCACAGTGGCATGGTTTCTGACACATAAGCAGCTGGTTTGGATTGGTTTATTGCATCTACTTCATCAAAAATATAGAATCCATTCTTATTCCTGCCTTTCAACAATGTTGATCCTGTGAGCTTGTCCTTCACAACAAAACAGCTAGAGTTAAACACAAAATATACATTATTGTCTTTACAAAACTTAGAAACAGAAAGTAGGTTGGTTTTGATGTTAGGAACATGTAGAATATTGTTTAACAAAAAACGTCTAATGTTGAGTGTGAAAGTAGCATTACCAATATTCTCAACAGGTAAACAAGTTACCATTTCCTACTTGTACTGTCTCAGTTCCATCATACTCATTCTTGATTTGTAGGTTGTTCAGATTGGATGTCAGATGATGTGTGGCTCCTGTATATGTTACCCAGTTTGCATCAGTTGTTCCACCAGGCAAAGCTAGATAAGCTGATGCATTGTTATTCTTTTGGAGTGGCTTATCTTCTTTGTATCTGAACCAGCATTTTCCTGCTGTATGACCAGTTTTCCTACAGATTTGGTAGGGGATCGGGTTCTATCTTATTCCTCTTTGACTATTAGAGGTTTGATTATGTTTTTAAAATATGGTATTAGGATTGAATCTTCTAGAGTTTTTTTTTGAGTAATAGGTGGTTGTGTCGGCTGCAATAGTTGCTAAATATTGTTGCAGGAGAGCAAGTTGTTTCCGCAGGCGCATGTCAAATGTCAGAAGATGAGAATAGAAAGTGCTCATTGACATGTCTCCTGTAAGATTTAGGGAGGTAACAACTGGGTCATAAGATTGATCCAGTCCATTCATGACAGATGCCTTCATGTCTGCATCTGATAATGTTACTCCAGATGCTAGTAAAGCATCAAATATTTATTTTGCCATGTTAAAGTATCCTCTATAGAATTGTTGCCTTTCCTGAGATTGTAAAGTTCCCTTTTAAGATGCATTTGGTGTGCTTGGGTATTGGGAGAAAACCTTGTTTCTAGAGCCTCCCATACCTGTTTTGATGTTGTTAATCCAACTACTATGGTCATCACCCTCTCAGTTAGAGAAGAAAATAGCCATCCTATTAGGATTTGATCATGTTCATGAAATTTTATGAACTCATGGTTCAACTGAGTTGTATTTGGTAGGTGTTGTGGTGGTTGATGAAGACTGCCATCTACATATCCCATTAGATTGTAGCCATTGAGTAGTGGTTGAAATTGGATTTTCCATAGAAGATAATTTTTCTCATTCAACTAAATCTTGACAAGGTGATTGATGTGGAGCTGCTGTAATGTTTGTGTGTTTGCAGACATTTTTTTTTTATTGGATCGGTTAGGCTGATACCAAGTTGAAACAAGTTTTGATTGATTTTTAGCTCAAGTTTAAAACAGATTACAAGTACATCTTTTATAGCTTTTAATGGACAATAAGATAAGCATATAGAAGAGATAAGTCTTAGACTAAGTGTATGCTGAAGACTAAGATAATTTGTTTAAGTTTGTTGATGACTCTGTTGCTGCACAATAGGAATCTGTTGAAGATTTTGTCCTTGAGAACTCTTTGATGGCATATGACTCAGTCACAGAAGGAGTTGTACTAACACCTAGTATGAATGTGAATTGTGGTTTTAGAATAATTAAATAAACTTGCAGGTTTTGAATTAGTTGAATCTCAGTTTTGGGATGACCAAGAACTGTAAAATATTCACGGGATCAGGATGACCTGAAACTGAAGAATTTCTTTGGTTCAGATCACCTGAAATCTGTTGTCTTTTTCTTTATTAAAATTAATGAATTTTGCAATGGGTATGTATGTCACAGAATTATAACATAAAAAGAAGACACATGCCATTTTATCATTGGTCAGATGAAACATTTCTAATCCTGTTACAAAATATTATATGACAGCTAAACCCATAAGAAAGTTGATTTGATGGATTGTAGTTATAATTTTAATTATGTGTTAATTGTTTTTTGTGATGGATATTAATTGTCATATCAAAATTGTAACACTAAATATAACATCATACTTTACACAGTTATACTCCATAACAAATATTTTATATGATGGATTTGTTTAATAACAAAAACCTTAATATGGTGTAGTGATGGCCATCGTGTGAGCTTGCACGTGTGGGAAAATACCCAAAAACCCTTTCATAATTCCTGAGATTTGGACTATAGATCATCGGGGAGCATGCTAATACCACGTGTCATTATCTACACGTGGGTAGTCATACATGCACCACCTGATAGATCCATCTTCTAGATCGATTTCCTTCAGATCTGAAAAAAAAAATAGTGAAAGAGAGACAGAGAGACATAGAGAATAGAAGGGTTTTGTCTATGTTTGATTATGGAAGAAGTTATGAGTTGAAAACATTAGTGTTATATATTATTTAGTTTTGAAGATAAAGAGCTACTGGATTTGGATACAAAAGGAAGACAAAGCAGAAATCACGATTAGGTTCGATCTGAAGTGAGGAAAATTAGGGTTCGAAAACAGGTAAGTGTTGAAACAAAAATCTTATTCTTACTCAAATCACATGGAGCATCATGTTTGGGTAGTTGTAATTGAAGAAATCAAATGTTCGAAATTTAGGGTTTATACTGATTTTGGTTTTGTTTTTTGTGAAATCGATAAATTAGGGTTTACATTTGAAATTGAACGAATTATTAACATGAATTGTAGATTTCTGTTTAATTATCATAATTTTACTAAAATTAGGGTTTAATTCTAATGATTTAATAAAAAATTAGGGTTTAATTGCAATGATGTTACTGAAATTGGGGATTTAAACATAATTAGGGTTTAATTATAATGATTTTACTGAAATTGTGGATTTTCCCATGATATAAATGGTTTATTTATAATGCTGTTGTTTCTCTAACATGATGTAAATAATTTATTTTCGGTTGTTTCATTTTTAAGTACAAATATGGATAAATACTTTATAGTTAGTGTGATTTCTGGTCCAACATATATAGGGACACGTATTTTGTTGATGTTAAAACTGGTATTACTGGTGATAAGTTTATACAGATAATAAAGAGTAGAATGATACAAAATGGTATGTATGCTGCATTAAATCTGATGTTATTTGATAAGGTAGGTGATATGTGTGAAAATGAAAAAGACTTTATTAGGATGTGGGAGAATGGGGAACAAGATGAAGATGGTTATATATCTATGCAGGTTTTCTATTGTAGTTGGTAATGTAGATATTGGTGGTGGTGGTGGTGGTATTGGTACTGGTGTTAGTGGGAGTGGTAGTGTACATGATGCTGGTGTTAGTGATTTTCAGGTGTCTGCGGTCCTCCAAGGTCAACAAAGAAGAGAGTTAGTAAGCATAAATTTAGGAAGGGTCCTAGATTATTAGAGAAACAAAGGAAAGAGCATCCCCACAAGGCACAAGTAAGGATAGACTTTGAGAGTGAAGTTATTCCTAGACAAGCAAGTATAGTTAACAACATAGATAGAGATAGAGATAGATATTTCTTGGATGAAGCAATTATACAATCATCTGCAGCTGAAGATGCTATAATAAGTGAATACCAAGTGAATTTGGAGAATTTAGCAATAAATGAGTGTAATCCAGATGACATCTAGAGGAAAGTGAAAGTGAATGTGAAGAAGAGAGTGAAGCTGAAGAGAAAACTGATAGATCCTATTATGAATCATTTTTTCATGGCTTTGGTGGAGATAAAGAAGTTGAAGATGCAGCTGATGATGGTGATTTCAATTTGGGTAGTAATGATGAAAATAATGGTAATGGTGCAGCATATGAGGGCCTTGTATATGATCCAATTGAGGAGGAAATGGCTCAGTGGGAACAAGACTTTGATCATGTACAAGAAATAGAAGACTTGACAATGGTCTATGAAGATATTCCATATATTGAACCTGGTGTCATATCTCCAGGGATGGCTTTTCCAGATGTACCAATCTTTCGGGAAGTATTTCAAGGAATATGCAATCTTGATGAATATGCAGTATAATGTGAAGAAGACAGATTCAAAAAGTGATGCAGCGGATAATAAAGAAAAAGAAGAACAGAGAGGTTTTGTTCAGACTTCAAATATTCCTAGGAATATCGACTATGAACAACGATAATAAAACTCTTAAAACAAACTTCTAGACTCTTCTAAAATTACTCTAAATAATAAATCCAAAAATTAATTATTTTTTACTAAAAATAACATTAATAAAATATAAATAATAATAATAATAATAAATTTATGTTCCATAAATCTCCCTCCATCATTATACCGGTGTTGGAGTAGATTCGTCCTCGAATCTTGCCGGTACCATATTCTGCATGTCAACTCGTTGATGACAATCTTCATACACATGAATTGATGTTGTAAAAAAATAATTTATGAACCGTATAGAAGCATTAGATATGATGGAAGCCCAAAACGGATCTTCATAAGTTGATTCAACAAATTTTCTCTTGTTAGGGTAGATATGAGAGACCGTTTGTGCATCACAATAATCAACAACTAGCTTATTCTCGGGCAAAGATAACTCATCAATATCATGAATTTCTAAATCAATAAGTTTATCAGGATTAGATGACTCACCATGAAACTCCATTAAATCATGTGAAACTTCTTGGGACTGTTTTTCTTTGTCAGAAACAGGATGTTCTTCGCCTTTTTGAACATCAAATTTCATATCCTCCTCATCATCGGGATATTTATCAAAGATCGGAGTTGTATATCTCTCAACAATAACTTGATTTTGTGCATCATTGTCATGACGACAAAACAAGTCTTCAACGTCGTTATTTGTAATATGATTTTCTTCTACAAGCGAGCATGGTTTAAATCGACATTTTAGTGACTTCTTCAAATAATATTCTATCACATCCAGAATCTCCTTCTTTGATTTGATCAGATATTCACATCTTCTCGGATCTCGTCTTGGTGACAATTTATTAACCCTGACTACTCGTCTTAATAACATCAAATAACCCTGACTACTCGTCTGATACCAACTGATGCAGTGAATAATAAAGAAAAGAAAGAAAAGAGAGGTTTTGTTCAAACTTCAAATATTCCTAGGAATATTGAATATGAACAACTATAATTATTTAGACTTCGGTTTCCCGACTATAAACAATAATCGATTAAACTTGAACAAGTTTAAGAAAATAATTCTTATTAATCAAATTCAACTCCCTAAAATAATACATGGAGGACTCTTTAATAGACTTGGGGAAAACCCTAACTTGCTAGTCAAGAAAGGATGAAAAAACTCCTAAACCGACTCAAACTCTAATTTTCGTTTTTGGAGCTCCTTGTATAGATAACTCCTACTAAACAAACCCTAAATTTATCAAAAACCTATAAACTTGTTTCCCAAGGTATCTACTACCTTTAGGCAACTTTCCTAACTTATTAAACTCTTAAAATATACTTCTAGACTCTTCTAAAATTACCCTAAATAATAAATCCGAAAATTAATTATTTTTTACTAAAAATAACATTAATAAAATATAAATAATAATAATAAAATAATAAATTTATTTTCCATAAATCTCCTTCCATCAGAAAGGCTCTATGCTATCTGCAACAACAAAAACAACCAAAACTGTGGCTGGTTTGTGAATGCCAGAAAGCTGTCATAGGAGACAACTTTTACTGTTAGAGAATGCCACCTAGAACACACATGTCAGTCTGATGCAGGAGATAAGAATCCAAAATGTAATGTAAGATTTGTAGCAGATTATTTGCTTAGCACAATGGGTCCTACTTCATCAGTCCCCAAGGCAGGGCACATACTCAAAAATATTATTAGGCCAAACTTGAGAGTTGAAATTCCTTTTTGGGTTGCAAATGCTGCAAGGGTATATATCTTTTATCTCTTTTTCTTGTCATTTTTACTTTATGTTATGTTTTTTTCTATTTTAATATGAAATGTACAACACATGTGTATGTATGTGACCGGAATTTGGTTCTAGCCAAGTTGAATGGCGCTTTTGAGGATTCCTACACCAAAGTACCACAACTGTGTATAGCTGCAACAACTTTGAAGCCCAACAACCTAGCCTTCTTCTCTTGGGCCAAGGAGGGGAAAGAAGATTTCACATAGTACTTTTGATCGAAAAAGAAATCTGATTTCTTTTGTACCCTTTGCTCGATGAAAAAATGGGTCAGGACAAGAAAACAAATCTGAAAGTGTGACCCTGTCATATAATGCACAAATACAAGGTTTTTTGTATTCTATATGTGTGTTGCACTTTGGTCGTGTCGTAATCAACCAAAATAATCGAGTTCTTACTCTCTAAAATAGAACGAAGTACGAGGATAATAACAAGTTCGTTCCCACAAGGAGGCCGAGATTATCACTAATTTTCAGTCACATATGCAAGTAAAGGGGGGGTTTTGTTGTTTTAAACTAATTAAACTAAGGCAATACGCAAGTAAATAAGGATGTGAAATAAAGAGAAAAAGCATTGGTTAGAGATTTCGTCTTCCGTTATCCACCATGTTATCAATCAAATCATACTCAACATTCATGCATTAATTATACCAATAACCCTAAAGCATCCTATCGCAGGGCTACTTCGGCATAACTCCTAATATCATCGGAAAGGGTATCGCGCCACTCTTCGAATTCTTAACACCGGATAACTCGATGTAAACACCAAGTTTAACCCAATGAAAGCAATGGTCTTTGTGAGTTGAAGTTATTCTAAATAATCCGATGCATCGCGCAACTCGGATTTAATCTAGGTCAAGCTTATACACATACTTGCATGGCAATTTTAAGTATTGTTAACAAATATGCTATACTACTTGTAACTAGAATCCTTCGACAATTCCGGATCGAAAACTCTAGTTTAGTTGTAGATATCAGTGCATGCTCATTCAATTTGCAACTTAAACAAACACACAATCAATCATACATGGCATTATAATCAGTAGAACATGAACGATATTAGTAATAGCATGAAATCATGAGATATGCGCCATTCAATTGATAAACATGTCTTTAAACTTCAGATTACATCCCTAACCAATATAGAAGGTTTAGCTCATCATGGGTTTCTCAAAACCCATGGAAATCAATTAAAATACACTTTACTCAAACCCGGAAAGAGTACGAAGAATGGATATGGCTTCGGAATGCAGCAATGGTGGTAGCCAGCAGTACACTTACGCCTCCAGCCCTCTTTTGTGTCTGTTTTACGCCTCTTCCTTTAGTTCTTTGCTTAATTCCTGGACACCCAATGTGCAGCACCCTCTTTTCCCTTTTATATGTGTGTGTTAAGTCCTGGAAACTCCCTTTTTTACGTGAGAATATCCAGCAATCCTAACAACGTGAAAACTGTCCAGCGATCATGTTTACGTGCTATTTTCTAGCTCTTTTTTACGTGAGTAGCCAAGTCCTTGTGCACATGAAATTGCTCTTCTTCCTTGAGATAATATCTCCTCCATGTGGCCTCCAATATTGTGTCCCAACTTCACCCAAAGACTTGCCATGAGAAGAGTTTAGTTCTCCTTATAGAACTAGAGTTAGCCACTTTAGAATCCTAGTTGAATTAGGAAATGTGCTAAGTTTCCTTATTCCACTCCAACAAGATATATCAACTCCAAATTCTTTCCTAATCCCTATGACTTCCCCAAGATAGCTACTACCCCACCAAGGCTAGCCACTAGCCCATCAAACCACTCTAGCACCTCCAACTCGTCACTTATCTCATTAGCACATACGGTTCAGCCAACTTAGCGCATGGGCGCTAGCAACACAAGCTAATCTGCCACCATGTGGCTTTGCCCATAACTTCCTCATACGAAATCAGAATGACCTCGTTCTTTCACCATTGGCTTCGTAATTCAATTTTCTATACTGTGGAGGGTGAAAGGCCTAAATTCAGCAGAGTTTCACTGGCTCCTCGGTAATTCTTCTCATACAGCTCCATTCTGCGGGTTTCTGAACTGTAACCTGAAAAGACGACTAAACTTCGAAAGTAATCAAAATACCTAATAATTCACTCAAATATAGCACATAAGAGTCAGGAAAAACTACTTTAAATGTATGATTATGCACCTATCACACTTGTAGAAATTGCAACTGAGGTTGTTCCCATGCTTGCATTCTGAGTGTGTGTTGTATAGACTCAATCCCAATTGGTCAAAGCGAGTAATATCTCTACTTATGTGTTTGCTTACATTGACTGAATTTGCCTTCCCTTTTATGTGTTTGATGGATAATGAATGCATAATTAATATGTGCAAGTATTGTAGTAAATACTATATTGTGGACTTCAATAGGTCCAGCTACTCATGGTCCACAACCCCACTTGGAAACATTGATGACTGGACAATAAGGCTTGTCTTTTGTAACATTGTTTTAAGAATTTTTCATTTAATAATATTATCTTTTGTTGTACTTTTACTTTATTATTATATTCATTGTGTTTTAAATCTAGTACATAAAGGATGCTAACCCTATTATTATCTTGTGTAGTTTGGTGTGAACTTTGTATGTCCATAAAAGTTGAGAGATCCAAGATGACCTTGTGTGAAGATAAAGAAGTCTTGGATGGAGAGTAACTTCAATAAGAAACAAAGGAAGTGTACCACATGTCATAGGCTTGATCACAACATGCTAACTTGTCAAGGTCCTCCAGCGGGATCTAACCCTAAGAAGAAGGGAGTTATAGTGGAGTGTATGGTTGATGGAGCTTCATGTGTTTAGAGACTTCTAAATATATAAAAAACAGGAAGGAAAAGTCTTCGAGTAATTCCACATTTTCTGCTTATTCCAAAAAGAAGGCAAGTAAATCTACATCTACACCATCCACTTCTACTGCAACTGATGTGTTGCTAAAAGGAAGGTAAGTGCACCATCTACTTCTTCTGCAATTCCTACTAGTCCTCTTACACAGAACTTCAATGCTACAGTTATTCACAACCACCAAACCATCACCATTAATGAACTACCAACAAAAAGGTAGAGAATTCCTAACCCAAAATATCAGTAAGCACTTGCTATGGTCTACTTTATTTTCAGTACTTTCAGTTGTATTTAGACACGTTATGGGGATATCTTTTATCTTATTTTTATGTTGTGTTAAAAGACATGTTATGGTGGCAGACATGTTTATGTTTGATGTTTAATTAACAAAAATGTTTTATTAATTTTTTTTATTAAAAATGTTTTTCCATTTTTCATTGATTATATAAATTTAAATTTTCATTCATAATTGCATACTCATTTCAAAATATTAATAGAATTCAGCTTTCTTTTGCCCAAAATGTTCAACAAATTCTGTATCAGAAACGCATTGAAAATCCTTATACTGACCGTTGGAAAGAGAATCATTGTTTCCAACAGTTGAATCTGTGGCCGTCCATATTGGGTAGATCGCCACGTGTCATAATCATACCATTCCTCCTATGGCCCTTAGATTTCCCTAATTAGTCCAGTATAGCGATCTGAGCGGTTAGGACACGTTGGTAATTTTATAGAAAGAAAAAATATTTTAATATTTTTAATGTACTCACGTGATTCACATGTGAAAAATAAGTTAAAGTGATCCGTTAGATTGTCGAACATATGGCATCACCACAGCAAATCCATCTAAAAAGGGTATTTAGGGTATTTCCATATGTGCAAGCTCACATGATGACCAGTTTGACTATTTAACTGATCTGGACGATAAAACTATCAGAATAAAACATATCTCCAAAATCTGAGAAATCAAAATATATCCCCAAAATAACTTTTTATATTGGAACACTTTTCTTAATTTTCCCTAAAATCTAAATTCTAGGATTTTCTCGGCAGTATGCCGTTCGGTAACCATTACCGTCCCCACCATTATCAACTTGTGGCACTTGGTGAAACGAAGACCGGTATAAGCTCCCTATCCAACAAGACAAAATAGAAGGAATATAGATGGAACCCATGGGTATGACTACATTTTCTATGTGGACAATAATGGAAAATATCTTAAAATGCAAGGCAAAATTTGAAACCAGCTCCAATGTAAATGCAAACCAACTATGTCTGATTTATCATTTCCGCAGCGATTTCTTCTATATCGCCCGGCTTGATATAAGTTTCACGTTTCAAGTTTCAAGTTTCAAGTTTCCACACCGATTTGGAAAAAAAAAAAACTATTATTGGGGCTCACTAGATGATAAAATTGTGTTATCAAGAAGTAAACTCAAAACCCTCTTATCTTACTAATTTTAATGATAATTAAAATGTCCTCTAATTAGTGTTAAATAATTTAATGAGCTAAATTAATTGAAATTGGTGATTGGATTAAATTAAAAAAATTAAAATGTCCTCTAATTACTAATTTAACTTCTAAATTTAACAAAAAAAAAACATAAGTCCCCTCACTTTTTCATTTTCAGAATCGCTTACGATTAGGTTAATCACTTCATAGTTGTAAAATATTTCTACGATTAGGAACTTATGAATTCCTAGCTGTGTACTGCTTGTACGGCTGGTAACTCATGAACTTCCATACGTAAACTAAAACTTACGGCTAGGAATTTTATGATTTCCTAACCATAAACTATTTCAAAATTTTATATTCAATTTATGACTAGGAGTCCATGATTCCCTAGCAGTAAACTATTTCTAAATTTCAGATTTCACTTAGGCTAATAATCAAGGTACGGTCTAGCCGTAAACAAACCTACGATTAGGATAGACTGATATCACTTGAAAAAATAACTATAAGGTTAGAAAGTTTGTTTTTCAGATTAATATACGGTTAGGAATTCTTCATTTTCCAGCCGTAACAAATTGATAACATATATTTTACGGCTGGGAGTTCTTACTTTCCCATCCGTAAACCTATTTTACGGCTTGGAATTTCTATTTTTCCAGCCGTAATGATGATTTACGGTTGGAAAAATAAGAACTCCCAACCGTAAACAGTTTCAGAAACTATTTTTTTTTAACCCTAACTTAATTGAGTCGAACTTTTAACGAATCAAAAAGCAAAAATAAATTATAAAAATCGACGGTTAATCGTCGTTAAAGAAATAAAAGAGGAAAATGGACGATATGATGGAGAAGAAGAAAAGATGAAGAAGAATAATATACTTAGATTTTTTTTTATGATCACCGTCTTCATCATGATAAAATTATAATCATCATTTTCTTCATGATTTATAAAAGAGAACAGAAAAAAAATAAATTAATTTGGGTTTATTTATGGAGTAAAAATATTTTTGACTTTTTATATAGATTAAGTTCCCCTATCCACGTTTAGGATAGTAGAATTCATTTTTATCACTAATAAGCCCCAAAACTCTTTCCAACAACCCCGATAATAGGTTTCAAAAAAAAAAAAGCAGCTAATTAATATTCACGTCGGTTGGCTCATGTGATGTTAATTTTTGTATCATTTTGAATTTGTTGTCATTTTTGTACCATACATGACGAGAGAAGGCTGACGTGTGATTTTCTTTTAAAGCTAACGTAAGGTTCAGCAGATATTAGTTGGAAAATTTTCAAAGATTATTAGTGTCATAGTGTTACTTATCCACCAATGAGCTTACAGTAAAATTCGAGTCTGAACATTACATTCATGGACATGTATTAATCAGATCTAATAATAAACCCCTATAATAAAATTGGGGCTACACTTTGTTTGCATTCTGACTCAGCTAAAATCAAAATTCTAATTTATTTATTTTCATTTTCTAATATCCTATTTGGGGTTGGTTTCGGCTCATATATCTTATTTAGAGCTATTTAAGTCGGATATCCATTTAAATCTGATCTATTAGACACATTTACGAATGGATTCAAAAAATTTAAAATTTATAACTACCTTATAATTAATAACTAATAAAAATCATGTTCGACCCAATATTAACAATTCTCTAGTCCCCAATAATATTTGTATTATTGGGAAATAAATAAAAAAATGACCCAATATTATGTCATCCAATTAGTAATCCACTACACATGATTAACTATCAGGTTGTGAAAGAACATATTTCAATATACAAACTAAGTTGTGGGGTGGGAGGGTACAACCATGAACTTGGATCAAGCAAGATTTAATTCTCTGGTGTTCTTCACATGATAATACATTCCAGAAGTACTACTCACTGGCTCAAGTTCTTTTCAACCTGGCAGATAACATGTTCGGCCGGATGAAAAATCCGACACTTTTGGTGCATAAGATAGTTTTCAATCTTATGTATACTAATAGCAACAATAACAGGGGTCTATTGGTGACACACAAAGGCTGATGGCCTAAATGACATCCATTGCACTCTTAGACAGGTTAAGCCCAAAAGAAAAAAGAAAAGAAAAACTGATTAGAATCACCAAGATGGCAAGATCAATCCAACATTTATATACCATCTGATTTCGTATCCTACGTTTGCATTGCTTACAATTATTGACAGACAAAGTTAATCAAACGATTCGTTTACTAACTAAACCATGAGCAATGGTGTAATTACATTAATTATGTCCCTGGAGTAGCTGGACTAAACAATTATTGCAAGCATCTCCATACTAGACTTGAAAGTAACTCTGCCTAAATATTCCTAAAAACTTGTATTTCAAAGAACCCTCGTAAGGTAGACAGAAATATCAGCACCTACCTCATATGCACTTACCAAATGTATAACGCAGCAAAGATTTATATGGTTCTCATTCGGAGGACACAAATTTCATGCATATGGGAGGCTTTACCTTAGCCAAACCAAGAATTGATGCAGGAAGAACCCATAGCCCTTCTCCACACATCAAACCAGAAGCAACCGCATAAATCATTAAAGTAGCTTTCTGGCTGTCAAGTTTGTGCCACAGAAATACAATAAGGCTCCCAATAGACATATCAATTGCAAAACTTGCACCAACAAGAAACGGGACTGCCATAGCCATAGGCAGTGGAACCCATTTCCCAACTTTCAATGGGGACAGATCTCTTACCAAGTTAGCTAGAAATGCAAATGCAAAGAACCCGTAACAGAGCTGCAAACAATGGTTTGGCAATGCAGAGAAACCTTCAACCCCGAGAATTGCCATATTACGATAAATTAAAGCATAAGGAGCTTTATATTCTCCATTAGGGTTGCCAATGTCAAAGGCTTTGTAGAAAAGAAAGAATGATAGAGGAGCTACAACACAACCCATTGCTGTTCCAACGGCCTGGCTAACAACCATGGAACGAGGGGAAGTAAGTGTGAGATGACCGGCTTTAAAATCGTGCATAAGATCGGAGGAGATATAAACAATTTGTTTAACAAGACCACAACCTATGAGCCCTGCAACTATACCGCTGTCTTTCCCACCTATTGCTGCTAACGCAAATAAAGCCACTTTCCCATAGTTATATGCCATGTTCATGTCAGTAAGACCGGCACCATATGCATTTGAAAATCCCAAAAATGGAGCAAGGACGTAGGCGACTACCACGTAGTACCATTTCAGCTGAGGAAACATAAATGGGATCGCGATGATGGAAACAATGGAGAAGAGGACGTACCCAACACAAGCAATCCATATAGGAATACTTTCTCTCACAAAGAGCTCATTACGCTGTAGATCTTCAGGGGATTTACTTGATCCATCTGCAACCGAAGAAAAAAAAAAATACAATATATGAGTTTATTTTTCCATGTTGTAGATTATCATAACTCGGAAAGTTGTAGGCCTGGAATTCCACACACTTGAAGCTTTCCCTAAATGCGACATTTAGAATGAACAGGGGCAAACCAATTGGAAAAGTTTAAGAACCTAGAAACATTAAGGGTCTGAATTTTTGTAACACCAGGAAAACTAGTATAATAATGTGCTGTCCAAAGATCCACATAAGCTTAATCTTCCAAGAACTTTAATAATTTTAATTTTGTCGAAAAAAATATGCTTGCAGGTAGTAAGTTGTTGACAGTTGACACTAAGGTAGGAGATATATGGTCTCTACTGTATATGTGCGTAAAGATGCGAGGGTGCAGATGCACGAACTGGTCAGATTACCAAAAGAAGGTTTTAGAAATGTAAGCATCGTACACATGGTTCTTGAACACACTAAAAAATATTGGTTTCTCTTTTACCTTCGTTGGAGACTTTAATTGTGCCTTTAATACTTCTGCTGGAAAGATACATTACTTTGAGAAAATTGTAAAGCCCATCTCCAAGAATGAGCGCAATTGAGATAAAAACCTACACACAGAAAATTCGAATTTTAATAAACTGTATATAGAAAAAATAGTTGTTATCTTATGCATTCTGATGTCAAATATGTAAGCATCGAACATGATATTTAATATAGAGACCTTGTAACCAGTCAAACTCTTCATGCTGCCTTCTTTTATAGTTGCCGGATACCATTCTCCTTTCAGGCCGTGTATCAATGGCCACATTACTCCCCATGAGAGAACAGCTCCAAAAAGAGTAGACAAATTTACAAGATGTGAACAAATCATCCCTGCTCCAATATAAGTCATGCTGAAATCGAAGAAAAAGCTGCAAATGCGAAGAAATTCACAAAAGTATTAAGAAAAGTGAAAACATGATTTAAATAATGGGGCGGATTAAGAAGAAGGAATACGCACGACTGCTTCCAAGCTTGCAACCCAAAAGTAGGAAACTGCACGAATCCACATTGGTCTCCACCAGTGTAGAACCATTGGAAGAAACCCCACAGGAAACTAAAAGAGAAGAATTTCGCGAATCCCTGAACTTGCTCCCTAGATAAACCATAAAGACAGTTTACAATCCAAGCTAAAAGTCAAGATTGGTATTAATGAAGAGAGGTTAAGGAATCAGTAATAGTACTTCGCCATCTTATCTGCTTTAGGTGTATGGAACCCATTAATGAGAACTGCAGTTGCAATGCCACTCGGATAAGCTAACTTGTAGTCTATTATCATGATCTTCAAAAACAACAAAAAGAAAACCAATTCATCAATGAAAAAGACGTGCCGTATAGTTTTGCAAATAGTTGTCAAGATCTTAATATCATAGATCAGAACTAAATACATTATACTAATCACTATTGACCAATTGTAATTGAATATATGCTTTGTTAGTGATGCTCTATGTAACTTTCAATATGAAACAGAATATTACAAAATTAAGAGAACGGAAAAAACACCCTCTATTATACCAGTAACAATTTTAAGAGATGAGATAACATAAACGCAACTCCGTAAAGTAAGTTGTTTAACAAGATGAAGTCTCGAAGTGAAGTCAAAACGTGCCTACATCTTCTAAGTTCTATCAAATAACTACTCTTTTGTTGCTGGTGAATAAAACAGTGCACTATTAAAAAAGAATGTTACCTTTCTAAGAGGAATCAGTGAAAAGAGACCAACGAAACCTGTAACAAAAAGGAATCCAGTCATCCATACAATTCCTGGTTCCTTATAACTCCCTGGAGTGTTTCCAGGAGTATTTTCCCCTGCTAGCTCGTACGTTTTCTTATTCAATCCCAATAGAAAAGACCCAAATCCACCTGCAATTCACTAAAATTTGTCAACATGGAATCGAGAAAGATATAGAGAGAGATAGAGAGAGAGAAGGGGACTTTACCTGCAATAGAAACACTGTAACAAGCAACAGCACAAGTTTGAATTACTGTATTCTCTTGCCTAGTAAATGGAGCAGAATTAAAACCAAATTTGCCAAGCATTTTAGTCCACCCCTTGATGAAGATGTATGATAAAAGAGCAGCGGAAACATTAAGAGTGGGAGTAAGTCCTGTTGTGAGACTGATCTTTTGTACTATGATACTGTAAATTATTCCAATTAAGAAACTTGCAATTAATCCTCTGACTGTGAGTTGGCTCCTCCATGGTGGAATTTTCCTCAAAGTCTCCCCTTCTTGTGGTTTTGCATCTGACTCTTCGAATTCTTCTCTTTCATTTTGTTTCCGTTCTCTAATCTCCTCCATTACTAATGACTTCAAATTGAATACTTGTGTATCTTTCTCTGTCTAAAACTTGTTTTTCTACATTTACAAGACAGTTGCAAAACCAGTAAGAACTTGTGAAATGACAACCGAATTGAATCAAAAAGAAACATATTGCTAAATTATGGTCTATGTAAGCAAACAATAGAGATAATTTTTTTCAATTTTCTCAGAAAACCAAAGCATTGCACGAGAATCTCCTCCTCAATCGTCTTGTAATCAGTCGAGATAAACACCCAGAACGAATTCCATGTACAACTATTATATCTGACTTCATTTATCTTACAGAATGATTTTGACACGAAAACCCAACATAGATTACATCCAAAAATGATGATTGATTGAGTTAAAACAACACCCAGAGCTCCAATAGATTTGGTAAAGTTAACAACTTTAACCTTAAATCTATAGCGAAAACCCATACCTTGGTTACAATGACACAGTATATCATACATTTCACTCATTAAAAATCACATACTTCTATTGAATTTCAAAAATCACATCTACAAAGTAAACAAAAACTAACCCCAAATTACTAAGGAATGATGTAGTAGTACTTACTCAATCAATCAATAATCTCTTGATGATTCCACATTTTGACTTCAAAATTTTCTCCTCCTTTTTGGTTTCCACTCAAAGATTTCTCCTTTTCTGAAATTCAGTGTTGTAAATTAGGAACCCAACATTTAAAATAGAGATATAATTTTGAAATTCAATGAGTTAGCATGTTGTTCAACCAATAATGTGGAACCATTCACAATCGTTGACCTTGAATTTAGAGTGGATTAATGCCTACCTATTGATTTGTCTCTTCCTGGGTTTCATTTTCGCAACTTCTCAGAAGATTCTTCAATTCTAGCTAGAAGACGAGTTTGAGGACTGAAAATTTTACTAACAATAGAGAGAGACGGAGAGATAGAGCTGCTACTAGTCTACACTCTACAGTCTACAATATTCCTCCTAATCTCTGTCTGTCGTTTTTACTGAATTGAATGGCTTAAATTAGATCTGACTTTCGACCACATCACACCTACCTTGTGTGAACATCAACTATTATTCTATTCCCATTTAACTAGGTTAGGACTTTTATTAGAACAACATGCTAACTCGTACCTTACAGTGAAAACAAACCGATAATCATGAATTACTATCTCGTACCTAATGTAGTTTAGGGCTAGGTAATTATGAATTTCTAGCCGTAATTTTTAGTTTATGGTTGAAAGTTTATGAGTTTACAGTCATACAAGCAATTTACGGTTAGCAATTTATAAGTTTTTAACCGTTGAAATAATTTACGGTTAGGAAATGATTAGTTTCTAGTTGTAAGTGATTCTGAAATGAAAAAAAAATAGGGGGAATATGTCTCCTTCGTTGAATTTAAAAATCAATATTTTTTAATTTTTTTATTAATATAGTTCAATCACTAATCTCAACTAATTTAGCTAATTAAGTTCATTAACACTAATTAATAAAGGTCATTTTAGCCATTATCAAAATTAGTAGGATAAGAGATTTTTTTGGTTTGCTTCTTGATGACCCTATTTTGTCATCTTGTAAGCCCCCAGAAGTTTGAGGCTGCAGCCCCAATAATAGGGTTCTTTTATTACGTATTTGGATACCAGAATGTCCACAACAAAATTAAAACCAAAATATTTTGCCTTACAAAAAAGTTAATATTTTTGCTTCTAAAATTGATTCTGAAATTATGTACCTAAATTAACTTCTGACAATTTAACTTCTAAAAGTTAAAAAATGTTTTTTAAGTGGTATCCAAACATATAAGAATTCATAAAAAAAATAATTATTTTTTGTTTCTAAAAGTTAATTTGAAATTGTATAGCTAAACTAACTTATATCTTTTGAACTTCAAAAGAAGTAACTTCTGAATGGGTATCCAAATAGATTTTTTTTTAATATAATGTGTTTTCCTTGTTAATAAATTATTTGTTATTATTTTACGAAGTATCGAGAGGATGTTTGGATACTAGAAGTAGAAGCACATCTGCTTTTTCAGAAGCGGAAATTAAATTTGTGCTATTAAATATCAAGTTACTTTTTATAAGGGGTATTCAAACACCTCTAAAAGATAGTTTGCGGTGGGTGTTTCCTAGGTCATGGTGTTGGCACTCTAACAACTTATTTAACTCGAGTTGTCGGATTTGACAACTTGTTCCCGCGGCAGTTTCTTAAGTTTTTTTTTTGAAGGAACAAAATAACCTTTCTTTTGAAAAGGGCGACACTTATAAACCTCCTTAAATTGGAGCCTACGGAAATTATTTCGGCCCTACCACTAAAAGTTATTATGAAAAAAAGAAAAGAAAAACTTATCCAACTATTTATATTATTAATTAATAAGCTTGATTAGTATTAATAATTTAAATGTTAGTTAAACTTAGTTAGTGATTAAAACTAGATTATAGTTAGTGTTAGATTGTAAGAATTGGAGAAGAGTTGTTTTTCAAAGTTTGTAGAAAAAGGAGAAAAAGTTGGGAAAAACTAGGGTTTTGTGATTTGGTAGTAAAGATGAAAATTTATAGTGACGATGAGGATTCTAGTGGTTATGATGAAGTGGGTGCATCCATGTATCACTAATCAGACTAAGAAAGAGAGTTCGATCCTACCAATTTGGATTATTTTTCGGATGAACAAGAACGTGTGAACCAAGGCACATTTGATGAATTTACTCAAGCAAATGAAGAATCTAACCGGGAAGATGAAGGTCTTGATGCTTCCAATCATCAGGTATACATTATTAGGATCTCCAAACATGTTTTTTAACCTGGCCCAAAAGTGGATTTTTTGAAAAAAATTGAGCTGGTTTATGGGCTATTTTTTACCCAGAATCGTTGGATAAGATAACATCGTATCCAACGATTCTATATCTCCTGGGGAATATGAACCGGAATCAGTGGATGTGGTCATGAACAATGACCGATTCTGGTATATATTTTGGCGGGATTGTTTGGTGAAAAATCGGCATTTATGGACTCATTTATCGAACGATTCTATCTCTTGGAGATTTTCCCAAAATTCTCCAAATACAGAATCGTTCGATAGGTGTTATCCATCCGTCGATTCTAATTGAAAAACTATCCAGAAAGCTCCAACTTGCTGAATGCTAGAATCCGCACAAGAGTCAGTTCACGTGTGCCGATTCCAGCCTTTGGGAAAAAAAAATCAAAAATGTAGACAATGCAGAATCGGTCGATATGGGAGGACATATAGGACGATTCTTTAGAATCGTTTGTACGATTGTCCCTTGTCCACCGATTCTGTTAGGATAATTTTTTCGATATGTATTATAGATTGTCGAAATACTCGGCAGCGATCAACCTAAACCCGTGTGATGGGGCATGATACTTCTGAGCACTATTACACTGATTTGGTGTGTGAAAAGAGAGACAATGTAAAACAATGGTTTGTGGACAAAGGGATAGAGATCAAACAAGCATTAGCCTTAGGTAAACTTTCGATGCATGATCGTTTGGAAATTGTTTACGAGAGAAGTGGCAAGATTGAAAGTCACTGGGCAAAGGACAAACCGTATGTGAAGAGGACGTAGAGGGACTACACTACTAAATCAAAGAAGCATGAGTGCTCGTTTTAGATTATAGTGCGTAGACGCGATGGTGTATACAAGCTATGTAGAGTGTTGAGTGGTTGTCACAATCATGATGGTACAGAATCGCTTATTGGACACGCTGTCGTTTGTGGATTAAAACCATATCAAAAAACAACGGTAAAGTCGATGAAGGAAACTACACCAAGTAATATCCTTAGGAAGATCAAGAAGGATGATCCTAAAAACTTGTCCACTTTGAGGCAAATCTACGCGGCAAAAGAAAGCATCAAGAGGACGAAATGCGATGGTAGAGCGGTTATGGAACAATCTCAGTGGTTAGCCGACCAACATAACTACACAATGAAGAAGCATGTAGTGGGATGCAAAGTGACTCGTATTTTCTTGGCGCATCCGAAGATGATCCAATTGGCTCAATGCTTTTATCAAGTTTTGTTGATAGATTGCACTTACAAGACAAACAAGTACAACATGTCGTTGCAAAACATATGTGGCCACACTTCGTACAAACAAACTTTCTCGGTGACATGGGTTTTTATAGATCGGGAGAATGAGGTGAGTTTTATTTGGATGTTGAAACCTTGAAAGAGATTTACTAAGCGATCAAATGCTTAGGATCATAATGACGGAAAAGGATCACGCACTAATGAATGCAATAAAGATAGTATTCCCGGATGCCAAATAATTTCTTTGTACATGGCACATACAATGAAACATCAGAGCGTATTGCAGGGGCCATATCTAGAGGCCAAAACCACAAAAGGGCAGTGCTTGTGAGAAGACTAAGGATGATCGTCTTAGTAAACTAACTCGGGAGGAACGAACGAAGAGAAAAAGAGAATGGCATAGAGTACGAATATAATGAATTAAAATGGAAAGATTTTCAACATCATTGGGATTTGATGGTACATTCGATATCCGAGGTAGAGTACAAATCTGATTTGGAGAGTTTCAAATATGTTTGGACAAAGGTTGTCGAGAAAGGGGTGGTTTATTGCGTGAAGCAATTGTAAGAACCACAAAAAGAAAAGTTTATGTAGGCGTATACCTACCAACACATGCATTACAAGAATGAGGCGACAAGTCAAAAGTGACCCTTACCCAGAAAAGGAACAAATAACCTAGACGCGTATCCGCGAGCGCATCATAGTGCTAATGCACTATTATGTCATGATGCATAATTGAGAATGCATCACTGAACCAATGTTGCGTATCCGCGAGCGTATCATAGTGCTAATGCACTATTATGCCGTGATGCATAATTGAGAATGCATCACTGAACCAATGTTGCATATCCGAGAATGCATCATAGTGCTATGCACTATTATGCCGTGATGCGTAATTGAGAATGCATCACTAAACCAATGTTGCGTATCCGCCAGCGCATCATAGTGCTAATGCACTATTATACTGTGATGCATGATTGAGAATGCATCACTGAACCAATATTGCATACCCGAGAATGCATTATAGTGCTAATACACTACTATGCCGTGATGCATGATTGAGAATGCATTACTGAACCAATGTTGCGTACCCGAGAATGCATTATAGTGCTAATGCACTATTATGCCGTGATGCATGCCCGAGAATGCATCACTAGAAAATGCAGTAGATGAGCGCCATATATCCTCCTTATATCCACTTGTATAAATGCAAATAAAACATATATAGAGAGGAGGTGTTGGTTGGAAATCAATGAAACTTAATTATGCTAACCAGGAAACGAAATAGCCTTAGCTATGCTAACCAGATGACGGTTTAGCCTTAGATATGCCAACTAGTTAGCGGATTTTCCTAGAGGCGCCAACCAGTTAGTGGATTTGCCTAGAGACGCCAGTCAGTTAACGGATTTACCTAGAGACGCCAACTAGTTGGCGTTTTTGCCTAAAGTGCAGTCGATGAATGTCACTTCCTTTTCTTTTATTTATTTGTAAAAATGCGAATGAAACATATATAAGGGGGAGCTTTCTTTGAATGTGCATGAGCGGTAATGCACATATATATGCGATGTGACCTATACGTTGGAACATACTTGATGCTTAAGCATCAACATGCTTGTAGTTTATTCGATAAAGCTTGAATATGCAAGAGCGACAATGTACATATATACGCAATGTAGCCTATACGTTGGAAGATACTTGATGCTTAAGCGGACTCGGTCTCTAAAACATGTTCGTCATCAGTATCTGTATCATTTTCTCCTTTTCGCTTGATATTCTACATCTGGTGCACTACCCTTGGCAAGTTGAAATTTCAAAAAGTATTAAAATATTAATAAATTTATTGATTCATCGAATAGAATTATCAAGGTTGTTCCCTATATTCAATAATAAATAGCCAGCTAGCTAATACTTCCAGATAATTGTTAGTTAAAATAGGCTTACTATTTTTGTCAGGGCCGATCTTTGTTGATAGTTTAATATGTTACTACCAAGTATTATTGCTTAGCTTAGTTCGAATATATTCCTCCATACAGTTGATTTGGATGACTACTATTCATATGATTCCTGACCATCTTAGATGATGTTTGCCTGTTTATCTCAGTGGCTGAGTTAAGCGCAGAACAGTCACAACACACACACAGAGTACTTACTCTGTTGCTACTACCAGTATATCTCTTGTATCGAGCTAAATAGGAGGATATCACCAACACCACCAGAACTAAGACTAGAAATACAATATGGGAGCAACAACATCAACATTAGAAAGTGACATAGAGTCCGCTGTAACAAAGATGTTTGAGAACAATTTATACACAGGGGGTTCATTATCAATATCCTCAGAAAGAAGTACAGAAATACGGTTGAATCAGGCACCGGCAGAAATATATTTGACTGCCATAGATTCACCTGATCATCATATTCAGCACACTAACAATGATTGTAGCTATGATATCGGTATGTTACCACATTTTCAAGTTAAATTAATCCTTATATTCTCTGTGATGTTGAGTTGACTTATAGTACCTGAAACTGAATGCTGCTCAACAGAATCTCTGACAGTTCATTCACCTTCACCTCCACGAATCCAGCATTATAACATTATTGGTAACTACAATTCTGGTACAACCTGTATTTATATTTCAAGTTTTGCTCAACCTGATTATAGAAGTATCTTATAGTGCAACAAATTACAAATCTAAAGGACCTCACAAAACATATCTAACATTCAATCTTCTTTGCTGTATGGACAGAAAATATCACTACAAGCATACCAGTCGGGATCCATCATAATAATAAAGAATATTACAGTGAGCGGGGTCAGTCTCAATACATTGTTCATCCAAGTTAAGCACCATATGATTCTTTTCCTTTTCTAACCCAAATGATCAATAGCTGCCTACAGTTTCTAATCGACAGCCTATAACTATTTTGATCCACCAGAATACGTGAAGAGCTGTTCATCCGAGGAGATCAATCTAAGTATGCATGATTACGGTTATGGTAAGCATCCCCACTTTCAAGTTTTCATTCATTCTGTTTCTTACACTTGATTGAGCCAGTGGGTACATATGAAATGATGAATCCTTCAACATTAGGCATAGCATTAGACCCACATATAGAAACAAATGATCTAGGAGTACCACTGTTTACTAATGAGCGAATTTTCTTTACCAACGTAGATCATTAGTCGTATCCATAAATCAACCAAATCTAACATTACTGGCTCCTCATATAGATCTTCATAATTGTGGGCATGACTAAAAAAATAAAAAGATAAACACACCCTTTCCTTGATGTGAAATGACAATGAACACACTGTAAATCCCAGTATACATTCTATGTGAATTCATGAACTCACTACACAGGTCATATTTAGCGTCTTCTCGAAGTAGGTTAAAGAAAAGAAATGAGTCACTTTCATCAATTACCTGATAAACGGTTTATATTAAACATTTCCAGTGCTAACCACTAAATTTCAAGTAAACTTTCAGAAGAAAGGAAGGACCTGATAAAGGAGTACCAGCTACTGTACAAAGCGGCCTTGAAAGGTGACTGGGTTAGGGCAAAAAGGATTCTCCAGGTTGACCCTGGTGCAATGACAACAAGGATTACAGTCAACCAAGAGACAGCACTGCACATAGCTGCAGCTGCAGGCCATTCAACGTTTGCAGAGAAGCTTGTAGAACTAATGCCATCAGAGGCACTAGAGTCAAAGAAAGGTGATGGTGAAACAGCACTTCATGTTGTTGCAAGTGCTGGACTCACCAGAGTTGCAAAAGTTATGGTGAATAAAAACCCTAACTTGACACAGATACGCGATAGTGGTGAACGGGTTCCACTCGTAACTGCGTTGTGCAGTGCTAATTCGTCAGATGAACGAATCAAGGAGATGGTTAAGTATCTTTGCAGTGTCACTAGAGATGAGGAACCAAGTCCCTATTCTGGTGTTTCGGGTGGTGGCCTGATCTGCTTAACAATCGATAGCGGTTTATATGGTAAGTACTATGTAGTAGTAATAATGCACGACACTGATGAGTGAAAACAACTCATGAACCCTAACCAGATACCTACTTATTGTCTACTTTCTAGATATATCATCCAAAATGAACTAGTTCTGACATTCACAAGTTCTGGAGTCTTAACAATAAGTTACAGTTTCTGAATGTAGAGACTAATCTTGAATTGATATCTACTAGGCGAGGAGAATTCTTCACAGAAGATCATTGGCCCATTTTATAATACTTTTATTTCAGGCATAATTTCAACCCATGATGACTGGTGTGAGGAGCTAAAAAATTATTGCACACAAGTGTCACGCTCCTGGTCAAGCCTTGTTGTCAGCAGCTTATTACTAATCGTAAAGAGGAACTGAATCTGATCATAGGTAGTGACAATTCTAGGATGAGCTCATTTTCGGTGAGTATAACTACAGTATCTACACATCAATGAGGAGAACATCCTCACCTAAAGCTACCAACAGAGACTATTTTTTTTGTAAATCTTACAAGAATCACCAAAAATGATTAAAAATGAACTAATACAACAACTCCATTATTTGCTTGTAGATATTGCTTTGTATCTGATCCAAAGATTTCCGAATTTGGCAACAGAAAAAAATGAAGATGGTTATTGTGCGTTAGAAATGATGGCTCAATGTCCCTCTGCATTCCCAAGCGGAAGCAAGCTAACCTCGTGGCACTGCTTCATCTACTCGTGTTAGTATCCTGACTATCGAATTCTTTATTCAGTCACTCATAATTGAGGCGGTTATGTTGGTATGCTTGTTTTCACATCCTTAAATGACTGTTCATGCCTAGCCCACATAGATGAAGACCTAGATACTAATTTTGGGTGACGATGCTTTGCACCTTGAGTAGACCATCATTACCAGAATCTTATTCATTCCAACACTTGTATGCCCATCATCTATATAAGAAACATGCATAAACGCTAGTTGGGCCACTCAATTACCATATCAATGGATGACTAGGAAACAAAAAGGAATGAATTTTGGCGAGTATGTTACAGCTAACTTGGGCACTACAGAAAATGTCATTTGAAGAATGCAAGAATAAGCATATTAGTAGAATACAGGATATACAGGAATGCTAGTTTGCAACTCCGGAAAGAATTATATGTCACTGATAAGAAAATATAAGTAAGAATAAGTTTGAACCTGCAGCATTACCATGGAGAAAATCCACGGCCTGATCTACACGAAAGATGTTTAGTATGCTAATCTGCAAAATCCCCATTCTAAAACATCAATGACATCAGACCTTGGTAAGAAAACATACCACGCGTCAGAATCTTTTAGGACCAATACAGACAGGAATATAATGTTTCGTAGCAGGGCTGCTGGAGGTTTATAATGTACAATTTCCTTGGATGATGGTTACGTAACCATGTGAGTGTACAATGGTTCAGGGTTTAAAGTTCATAACTTATACTAACATTCATAGGGTAGAATCTGTGACTCCTTACTCACAATTAAATAATGAACTGATCAGGTGATTTTTCTTTTCAAATGAAATAACTTAAAGATCTGATGGGAAGCTTGGTTTTGGTTTCAATTTCAGTCCTTGATTTTAAACGAGTAATCAAAGAAAAGCTGATGCATAAACAAGCCTTGGCTTTGGTTAAATGCATGTGTACACAGATTTCTCTAATGAGCAGCTCAGAAATTTTAAGAAAATTCAGAGATTCAAGCATTTTAGGGACTGCAACAAGATTTGGGGTAGTTGAGCTTGTAGTAGAGTCTGTTCAGACATTCCCTGATCTACTTTGGCTGGAGTTGAATAACAATCGAACAATATTAGAAGAAGCCATTATATACCGACAAGAAAAGATATTCAATCTCATATGTGGTATAAATGGGGACATAAAGAAGTTCGCTTCCTTCTCAGATGAATCAAATAACACCATTTTACACTTGGCCGCAAAGTTAGCACATTCTAATCGATTACATTCAGTTTCAAGTGCACCTCTTCAGATGCAACGGGAACTACAGTGGTTCAAGGTATGTAAGAATTAAACCAACCGCATATGATATGCATTTGACATTTCTATAAGAAGCACATGTCAAGGATGACTAGTGAATCATATCATTGCCTAAGAACATCAACTACTAGTTATTATGCAGATCTAATTCATACTTAAACTACTTCATTCAGGAGGTTGAGAATATTGCCTTTCAAAGACATAGGCAGAAGAAAAATAATGATGGAATGACGGGTCGAGATTTATTCACAGAGCAACACAAAGAGTTAATGGAGAAAGCAGAGAAATGTATGAAAGATACAGCTAATACATGCATGGTAGTAGCCACACTCATCACCACTATAGTATTTGCAGCAGCTTTAAAAGTACCAGGAGGCACTGTCAGTTACACTGATAGCAATGGCAATGGCACTCCAATTTTCTTAAGCTATAACTCATTCATGGTGTTTGCAGTTGCGGATGCCTTCGCCCTCTTTTTCTCTATTACATCAGTTCTTATGTTTTTTTCAATCTTAACATCGCGTTATGCAGAAGATGACTTCCTCTATTCACTACCAAACAAGATGATAATTGGTCTTTCAACGCTTTTCCTATCTATAGCTACGACAATTGTTGCGTTCGGAGCGGCACTTTCTATTGTGCTTGGACATAGATGGACTTGGGTTCCAGTTTTTATAACACTAGTCGCGTGTGTGCCTGTGATATTATTTTCCTACTTACAGTTTCAGTTATTTATTGAGGTTGTTCATTCTACATACGGGCCTAGCATCTTCCGTAGACAGAGCCAACGTATGCAGTGGACTTATTAGAAAAAATAGAGAACGTAGATGCATACCTAAACATGATTGTTACTAATAGTGCATATTGATTCAAAAGTTGCATTGTAATCATATTTACACATGACAGTTAACGGGATATAGAATGGTTCATCATGTGGCAGTTGCTAAGTAATTAAGCTAGCATCAGAACTAAGTAAGATTATAAGTGATGTGAAGAAACACAAGATGAGACAAGAAAAATGTAAATATTAGTTTGAACCATACCGACAATGATTTTTCATTTAATATTTGTCTTCAGTTTAACAGTCATAGTCATACAATCTTTTCCAGTTTCTTTGGTTCTTCCGATTTGAAACCGCTAGATATATCTATCCGCCTCTCCTTTCTAACTTTGATTGTGTCCACATATCTGAAATGCAGGATAACATACAAGTAATTGGTAAAGTAAAAAACGGGACAAAAAGAAGGGTAGAAAGCACATGTATCTTTGATTATTCTTCCAAATTAGATTTGCTACATGGGGCACAACACATTTCGCACTCCAGTACTACCATGTACCACCTAAATATAAATACTATTACTTTAAACAATAATTTTCTTTACTAGAGCATACTTATTTGATTGTTTTGTTTCCACCCAACTCAACCATCAATAACAAGGAAAAAAAAACTTTTCCTTCTCCAGGCATCACCTACTACCGACCCTGCGCCACCTTTTTCCTTTCTTTTCTTTTAATGCTGCCACAATCGCCTTCAATGCCAAAAATTGGTAGAAAAGCTTGCTTCGGTGTGATGCACCGACCAAAATGTAACTAAAGACAGTGTTAAGTCTAATTTTTTGATTGATTCAGCGTGGTCAACAACAACCTCTCTCTCCTCCCCATTTGATTATGTTCTCATGAACTAAAACATAAGCCATCTTTCTAATTTCGTCTGATCTTTTTTATTTGATATACTGACTAACAATGTATTGATGTTGAGTATTAACAAAGAATCTGATGTTTTTTTATGAAAAGTGTTTGGAGTTTGAGAAATTTAAACTCTGTACAACCACCACTTTCGACCACAGTTTGTTGGTGCTCTTACAATCGGCCAGGAAGACGGACTATACAGTAGTTCCAAAAAAAAAACACGCAAATATAGCCGCGCATTCCTGGCCGGCGACACCCACCAAAGGTCAGGTTGGAATTACTTATCAGTTATTGAGTTTCAAACTCATATCATAGAAGGTGAAGTACATCATATTGATCTTGCAATAATGTTATTAATGTCAAATTAGATACAAATTATTTCATCATACTAACAATATCAGAAGGTTTTTAATCCTTCTCGTATCCCTGTCCTTCTAGGTCTTCTTCCTAAAAAATTTAATGAATCTAACAGAAAGTCTAAAAAATGCATGTATTACTGTATTTTAATTACTTTCCGTCTTTACTAAATAATGTCGCTTATCTACGACTGTAATAGTGGAACAACAGTATTATTTCCAGCACACAAAAGAAGGAAAATAAAATATCCAAGGTGCATAGATGGATGATCTAGAGTTCCAAATCAAAAAATGAGAAGATAACAAAGATGAGAATGTAAATGAAAAATATTCAAAATACTTCATCTAAGAGAATGTACATACCTAGGGACAATATGGTATCTAGTGATACCACAGTTAATTCCACCACCACCACCACTCCTGCTGCTTCCATCTATGATAGTGATGACAGAAGTCGCTCTCAAACCTCACCATTTTCAACGCAACCATCTCCACTGCCACAGTCATCTACGTCTCCACCACCATAACCGTCAAACAACATCTACTGAGTGTATTCGAATTCTGCTTATAATGACTAAATTAGTAAAGTTGTTTCTTTGAATTAGTTTTTGCATATGCCACAAACCATACATCACCAACTCCAATAAATTTAGGAAACATTTCTAACTGCAATAATCCATTGGTAAAGTCATACTGTATACACAAATTCATGTATTTTAATCACAAATACCCAACTACACACAACACTACCAATCAAAAAATGAACAAAATCCAGATTCAAAAACCAAATTGATGGAAGAAGACATAGCTGGATGGAAGCCCTGATACCTATATTCCGAGAGTGAAGTTGGAAATGATTTTCAAATGAAACCCATTGTTAAAAAACCAAAGATTCAAAAACCCAAGTAATTAAATTCCAAAATTTAACAACTCTTTAACATTTTAATACTGATTCATACCAACTAAAAAGAAAACATACAACTGATTGTCGTCTAGCTATTTGAAGTTGATA
This sequence comes from Papaver californicum, assembly GCA_023531435.1. Lineage (NCBI taxonomy): Eukaryota > Viridiplantae > Streptophyta > Magnoliopsida > Ranunculales > Papaveraceae > Papaver > Papaver californicum. Next base: position 349,776 of record JAJJMC010017678.1, read on the forward strand.
TTTCCCTTCAAAAACCCTAGAATCTGAACTGGATAAGTCAAATAACCAGCTATTATCACTGATGAAAGACTCAGAAACACAAATAGATCAAACCTAAAGTCTGAACTTAACAGAGAACCCAAACTCCACAGGTTAGGGCTTCAATAAACATCGAATTGAATGAATCAGGAGTTTTACAAAAAAAAAAAAATAACTCATGGAGTTTGAAAATATTAGGGTTTTAAAGAAACAAAACTTACCTATTTTACTCCAATAAATCCCAATCACTCTCTCCTTCACCAGCAGCTTATTCTCTGTGCAACGGATTAGGCAGCAGAACCCATTTCGCTATTTTGATAACTTATTCAATTAACTGTGAATAGCCCAAACTTGGCCAAGCCTTTACTATCAAATGCTACATATGCATCTGTAGCATTTTGATTGCAAAGCCAAGACTATCTACCACATTGTATCGCCACCATAGTTTCGGATGGTATTTTCAAGCGTTTTTCTGAGGCCGCGTTTAACTAGATAGCGGTATTTGTATTGTGTTCCAAGTTTCACTACATGAACCGGTTGTTGGAAGTTTAAAGTATTTCCTGTTTTGTACCCGACCTGATTTCTGTTTTGCGATAGGATTGGCAAGTAGATTTCGGATTCATTTGATAACAGTAACGTGTATCCTGTTGGATGCAACAATCAAAAATGAACAAAATCAAAGAAAGAAAACTTGTTGATACTTGGCATATATTGCGAAAACTGAAACTGAATGGATGAAGACTTTGCTATCATATCGCCTTGGTGCGATTGAAAATGATTGACAAATTTCTGATCAAAAACAACTTACAACTACATCTATAAAACAATGGCATGATAAGGTAGACAGAAATATCAGCTCTTACCTCACAAGCACTTAACAAATATAGAAGGCAACAAAGACTGTTATAACAGTCCTCACTGGGAGGACACAAATTTCATGCATATGGGAGGCTTTATCTTAGCCAAACCAAGAATTGATGCAGGGAGAATCCATAGCCCTTCTCCGCACATCAAACCAGAAGCAACCGCATAAATCATTAAAGTAGCTTTCTTGCTGTCAAGTTTGTGCCACACAAATACAATAAGGCTCCCAATAGACATATCAATCGCAAAACTTGCACCAACAAGAAACGGGACTGCCATAGCCATAGGCAGTGGAACCCATTTCCCAACCTTCGATGGGGACAGATCTCTTACCAAGTTAGCTAGAAATGCAAATGCAAAGAACCCATAACAGAGCTGCAAACAATGGTTTGGCAATGCAGAGAAACCTTCTACCCCGAGAATTGCCATATTACGATAAATTAAAGCATAAGGAGCTTTATATTCACCATTAGGGTTGCCAATGTCAAAGGCTTTGTAGAAAAGAAAGAATGATAGAGGAGCTACAACACAACCCATTGCTGTTCCAACGGCCTGGCTAACAACCATGGAACGAGGGGAAGTAAGTGTGAGATGACCAGCTTTAAAATCGTGCATAAGATCGGAGGAGATATAAACAATTTGTTTAACAAGACCACAACCTATCATCCCTGCAATTATACCATTTTCTTTCCCACCTATTGCTGCTAACGCAAATAGAGCCACTTTCCCGTAGTTATATGCCATGTTCATGTCAGTGAGACCGGCACCATATGCATTAGAAAATCCCAGAAATGGAGCAAGGACATAGGCGACCACCACGTAATACCATTTCAGCTGAGGAAACATTAACGGGATTGCGATGATGGAAACAATAGAGAAGAGGACGTACCCTACACAAGCAATCCATATAGGAATACTTTCTCTCACGAAGAGCTCATTACGCTGAAGATCTTCAAGAGATTGAATTGATCCATCTGCAACCAAAGAAAAAAAATAAAATATATCAGTTTATTTATCCATGTTGAAGATTCTCATGACTCGGAAAGTTACCGGCTTGGAATTCCATACTCTTGAAGCTCTCCCTAAATGCAAACTTTAGAATAAACTGGCACAGACCAATTGAAAAACTCTAAGAACCTACTACAACAGAAGAAAAACATTAAGGGTCTGAATTAACACCAGCAAATTAGTATAGCAATGTAATGTCCAAAGATCCATGTAGGCTTAATATTCCAAGCATTTAATAACTCTAATTTGGTCGAAAAAATAAGTTTGCAGGGTAGTAAGTTGCTGAAAGTTGAGACTTAGGTAGGAGATATATGGTCTTTACTCTACTAATTTGGTCGAAAAAATATTGGTTCTCTTTTACCTTCGTTGGAGACTTTAATTGTGCCTTTAATACTTCTGCTGGAAAGATACATTACTTTGAGAAAATTGTACAGCCCATCTCCAAGAATGAGCGCAATTGAGATAAAAACCTACAGACGGAAATTTCGAGTTTAATAAATACGAGAAGTAGTTTGCTATTTTAGGCATTCTGATGTCAAACATGAAACATGTAAGCATTGAACATGATATTTGATAGAGAGACTGGTTCAACATGTAAGAACCTTGTAACCATTTAAACTCTTCATGCTGCCTTCTGATATAGTTGCCGGATACCATTCTCCTTTTAGGCCGCGTATCAATGGCCACATTACTCCCCATGAGAGAACAGCTCCCAAAAGGGTAGACAAATTTACAAGATGTGAACAAATCATCCCTGCTCCAATATAAGTCATGCTGAAATCGAAAAAAAAGCTGCAAAGGAGAAGAAATCCACAAAAGTATCAAACAAAATTGAAAATATGGTTTTAATAATCGGAGCAGACTAAGAAGAAGGAATACGCACGACTGCTTCCAAGCTTGCAAGCCGAAAGTAGGAAACTGCAAGAATCCACATTGGTCTCCACCGGTGTAGAACCATTGAAAGAAACCCCATAGGAAACTAAAAGAGAAGAATTTTGCAAAACCACGAACTTGCTCCCTAGATAACCATAAAGACAGTTTACAATCCACGCTAAAATTCAAGATTGGTATTCAATGAAGATATGTTAAGGAATCAGTAAATAGTACTTGGCCATCTTATCTGCTTTAGGTGTATGGAACCCATTAATGAGAACTGCAGTTGCAATGCCACTCGGATAAGCTAACTTGTAGTCTATTATCATGATCTTCAAAACAACCAAAGAAGCAATTGATCAATGAAAAAGACGTCATATAGATTGGCAAATAGTGTCAAGATTTTAACATCATAGATCAGAACTAACTACACTATACTAATCACTACTCACCAATTGTAATTGAATATATATGCTTTCTACAAGGAATAACTATCTTATTGATGCTCTATATAACTTTCAATATGAAACGGAATTTTACAAAATTAAGAAAAAGGGAAAAACACCCTCCGCTATATGAGTAACAATTTTGAGACATAGGTGACTCTCGTTGAAGTAAATATTGACAAGATGAAGTCTATAAATTGAAGTCAAACACACCTACATCTAAACTTCTAAGTTCTAACTATTAACTACTCTTTCGTTACTGGTGGATAAAACAGTGCACTACCAACTAAGAATGTTACCTTTCTAAGAGGGATTAAGGAAAAGAGACCAACGAAACCTGTAACAAAAAGAAAACCAGTCATCCATCCAATTCCTGGCTCCTTATAACTCCCTGCAGTGTTTCCTGGAGTATCAACTCCTGCTAGCTCATATGTTTTCTTATTCAATCCCAATAGAAAAGACCCAAATCCACCTGCAATTCACTAAAATATGTCAATATGCGGAATCGAGAGATCGAGACAGATAGAGAGAGGGAGAGACATGGCGACTTTACCCGCAATAGAAACACTGTAACAAGCAACAGCACAAGTTTGAATTACTGTATTCTCTTGCTTAGTAAATGGAGCAGAATTGAAACCAAGTTTTCCAAGCATTTTAGTCCACCCCTTGATGAAAATGAATGATAGAAGAGCAGCGGAAACATTAAGAGTGGGAGTAAGTCCTGTTGTGAGATTGAGCTTTTGTACTATGATACTGTAAATTATTCCAATTAAGAAACTTGCAACTAATCCTCTGACTGTTAGTTGGCTCCTCCATGGTGGAATTTTCCTCAAAAACTCCTCTTCTTGTGGTTTCCTGTCCAACTCTTCGAATTCTTCTCTTTCAATTTGTTTCCTTTCTCTAATCTCCTCCATTACTAAAAATGACTTCAAATTCGAAACTACTTGTCTATTTTTCTTTGTCTTCAATATGTAGTACTTACTTAATCAATAAGCTCTGGCTAAACCTGTTTCCACATTTGTCTTTGGACTTTTCTCCTATTCTGGAATTCAAGGTTGTAATTAGAACACCAAGGAAAACCAACTTTTAAATAGAGATCAAATATTCATATTCAAGTTGCATCATCAACAAAGCAATAATGCGACCTCAATTCTTTAATTAGATTCTAAGCTCAAGTAGTAGCCAGCTAAGAATTAATATGACTAAAACCTTGACATTTACTCAAACTTCTTAGATTCTAGCTAGAAGACGAGTTGAGGAGTAAAATTTAAGAGAGAAACAGAGGTTTTTTCTCCCCAATCTTAATTAGATCTGACTTTTAATATTTAAAGCAGGTGTGTACACTGGGTGGGTCATCAGTTCATGTACATAATATTAAAAAATCAACTTGGCCAGGTAAAGTAACATGTTAAGAGCTAAACTCCAATGACAAAAAACTAAATTTCAGTCCAAGTTGAAGTAAACTAGCATGTTAGACACAACTGGTAAACTAAAATGTTACCCATAGAATACGGCATACAGGCTATTGTTTTTTCAATCATTCTACTCACCCCACGGTCAAACCCAGAGTCAAACTCAATTTCCTCTTCCAGAATCAATCTCTGACTTCTTTTCACTTTCAGGTCACTGGATGGTTGGTGAAAGTCATGTTTGTTAAGACATAATTCTCTTCCTACTCTTACAATCTAAAGAAGGAATCAACATTCAGGAATCAGAATGAATGACGATGGGCCAAACTGATTGCAATATTATAGACTTACCACATCCAATGGTACATAGCATGCACAACAAACAAGATTCAACACCATACCCACCACCCCATTTGCCGCAATTCCACACGGGTGGCTTCATCCATGTGAAGATCTTCAGTGTACTTGAGCATCATATCTTTTGATACTTCAAGAGATGTCAAAGCCAAGACTCTACCAGGCAATGACGCAATAGCGGAAGTACCAAATCTTCTAAAAACTCCAGCTATACCGTCACTTCTCAACAATTTCCTTAATACTGCCATTCCAATGTTTTGAAAGTCCAGATCCAGTGACTTGCATTCTAGTCTTTAAAACTGCCATCGGGTGGAGTAAGCCACATTGAGCAGTAATGAGAACAGCTTCCCATGAGATAAAACTTGGTCTTATCCAATCTTACATAGAGACGCACCAAAAACTAGGATTAGTTCAAGCTTTAACTTAAAAGCACAAAAATTCCTGCTTGTCTTATCACATCATACATCAGAAACTTATTTAAAGAAGCAGATTTTTTGGGATTTATCATGTACCAGCACATATTTCAGGCCTAGGCTAGATAGCTGGAACAGCAGGTGGCACATAATGGCCAATGGGTGTTGCGATAATGATTTAAACTAAGCCGGATCTCAACTGTCAATTACTTAGAAAACAACACTTGTGAGTCCCCTTGACAAGATTTGCTCGATGCACAATTGAACTAATAACCGAATTGATTACACATTATTCTAGTATGCCAAAGCAAAATCAATCTAGCTTGACATAAACTAGATTGTGATCACACTAAATGAGCAAATTCAACCTAAGCAAAAAGGAATGACATCCAGTCTCAAAAGAATAATCCACACCATAGACTCATTTGAAACACCCTTTCCCTTGCTCTACGAATAACATCACTGAGGATCAAACTTAGGTCAATCTTTTATGCCATTTCCACCCAAATTCGAAAATTTTCAGTAAACCTTAAACCCATTCATGAAAATCTAATAAATTCATCATCTTTCAGATAAAATTCAAAACAATAATCAGAACCAACAACAACCCTTTAAGAAATCACATCTTTAGAGCAAAACCCATGTCTTTGAATTGAAGAATGACTATTACAAAGTTATCAACAACAAAAAATCAAGAGAGAGATATGAAATGCTTGAAAGAAAGAATGAAACTTAGTTACCTATTCCAGTTAATGTCCATCTCTAATAAATCCAACTTTAAAATTTGTGGTTCTTCTTCCAACTCCATGTTTCCCGCACCAACACGTTTGTGTTGTCGGAATGTCGGTTGTTACTTCACTAAGAGCTGCTGGTGCTGGTGGTTGTCGGTTGTTCAAAGGTCGAAAAACTTCGTCGAATAGAAATAAACGGGTGTTGATATATCGGACTGGACGCCCGTGGGCCTTAAATTATTATGATGATTAGAATTGCCTTAAACTTAGTTACCTATTCAACTTTAAGTTCAACTTTCAAGCTGAATACCACATCAGGTTGAATGGGAGATTAACGTTTATGATTTTATTTGATTCAAGTAACATTCGTACAATGATTTGAGGAAGAGGCAAATACACATGAAAAATCTAATGGTTCAGATTCTCTGCGATTAATTGTTGGATATAAAAATTAAATTTTTCTGTATTAAATGGTTGGGCGCATAAAATTTGGTTTAACTTTACGCTCAGGCACTTGCTTGAACCACATCTTGAATCAAGGTTTTAAGGGACTTTAGGCAAGGGTTTTTCAAGTTGAAACTTGAACTTGAACGGCCATTAGACAATTCTTCTTTTACATCAAGCGTAAAGATGAAAAACATTCATATCTCCCCATCAACGGTTTTTATCATAAGAAGCTGAATATATACTCACACCATCTAAAGGTTTCTCAAAATTCTCACCAACTTCATTTGAAGTAGATTCTGGTATGGCTCCATGCAAGGAGTATCATGAGCATTAATTGCATCTCTTACGAGTGGATTTTTTAGTTGGAACCATCTTGTCTGCTAGTTTAACTGGTGGTGTTACAACAAAATAGGAGTAGTTTCAATTGTTAGTGCTAATGAAGACCCAGATTTTTGAAGGTATTTTAGTACGTACCTAGTTACAACCTTTTTCTTCTTAGGATCATTATTAGCAGCAGTGATTGAAGCTGATGTATGTTATTAGATCTTCTTTTATCCTTGTTGACAACACTACTCGACACAAATATCATCTTGCCATTATGATGCTACGACATCATTATCCTTGTCCTTTGCTAAGAGATGTAACATTTATCAATGTTGATTATATATCCAAAGAAAAATTATAAGGCAAATGCATCACTATATTTGGTTTTCACAAAGTGGCACGATATTGTGCTATGTTGCTTGTCGAGGATGCATCATCTAGCATGCTTAATGTCGCGCAAAGGAGGTGGGACTCAGTACATGACCAACAACTCTCAAATTGCTACTTGTAAAAATGTCAATAAAACATATATAGGGAGGATATGTTGGCTAAAGATACATCAAAGCATAAAGACATCATGACCCTATAAACCTTACTCAAGGATGCATTATGATGCTAATGCATCATTATGCCATATTTCTGACCCGAGTATGCACTATGATGCAAAGGCATCATTATGATAGGTTGTTTACTGAAAATGCATTACTATGGTGCATTTCGTAAGTTGGACATTGTCCAAGATCGAGATAAGCATATATGTATCGCTGTCCCTACGTCGTTGTCGCAAAAGGATGTGGAAGTCGGTATATGGAAAATAACTCACGTTTTCCAATATGTAGAAATATCAATAATACATATATAGAGATGAGGTGTTGATTGAAAATACATATATATATATGTCAATATGCGTTATCTTGCCTATGTTGCATGCAGAGGATGCTTCATGTTGCGAAAGCAGTGTTGGTTGAAAATGCATATATATATATATGTCAATATGCGTTATCTTGCCTATGTTGCATGCAGAGGATGCTTCATGTTGCGAAAGCATCATGTTAATGTTTTGCTAAACCGAGAATGCATCAATTTGATGCATTTCGAAGGAAAGGTGAATGTTGTGGAAATTTGCATGTCTCGAACATGAGAATGCATATTTGAGAACTAAGTTGCATCAGTTATGCACAATCTTGTGCGTTATTTGCAATAATCCCTTGTCCTGTAAGGATTTTGTCTTGCTAGGCCCTTGGCCTTGTGCCACAAGTTGGAAATTGTTGATGATGCAGATTTTATATGCCTAAGTGTATCCTCTCGAAACGAATGTTCCTTGGTATCGATGTTGGATTTGCCTTAATAGGATTGAGTTGCTTGTTCTATTCGAGTTGGATAAACTACAACATGTGCTTGATCCTTTCATGGTACGGTTTTGATAAATTTTACCTCCAGCTAGGGGTGTGACTTGGGTTGGGTCAACCCGCCCAACCCGAATGTTGGGATGGCATGGGCAATGCAATTCCAAATGTTGGGAGGACATGGGCAAAAATATTACCAACCCGAGCTAATTTGGGCGGGCATTTGCACAAATTTTATTAACCCGTGAAAGGTCACAACGCTAATTACGATGCTTCTCATTTTGCTTTGTGAAGTTCTTGTCTGGAAAAACCGTGTGCGGTAAAATCCTGAACCAAATTATACCGGTATTTATCCGGTAACCGCATCTTAAGAAAATCTATGGATATACATCTCTTTAGATGATGATCACCGGTCCAGTTGTTATCTCATTAAAAACCTCGCCAGGAAAAACCAGAGGGAAAAAACCTGAACGTAGGAAAACATGAGTACTCAGAACAATGATAGACCTACAGATGTTTCCTCGTTAAAACCTTGCCTGGAAAAACCTAGATGGACAAAAACCAGGACGAATAGAAAGAGAGTACAACATTTCGAACTACGGAGATAGCAGTGGACTCACATGCCTCATTAAAACCTTGAAAAGGAAAACCCCGTGGGAAAAAACCTTGACTAAGGAAAAATAGTACACGACCTAAAAGTCCAACATACCCAATATCCTTAGTCTTCTATGACTTTACTCCCCCTAATAAGTAGCCTTCTCAGTTGATCATTGTTCTCGATAATACTGCATAGAGATCACGAACCATCTTGTAGTGTCTTCATCAGTAGCTTCTTTTACTCCAGAAAACTTGGTTTGATCTTCTTTCTGTGCTGATCTTCTGATTGTGCCAACCTTTTATACTCCACTAGATTTGTATGAACAACCGACATCGATCGGAAGAAGAACAAGTATCCTCTACTACCAAACTACTGGCTAGGAGAATATTTAGTTGATTTAATAAACCTGCTAAAAATCAAAACTTAAACAGTCTGATTGGTTTTGCTTTGTGGAAGATATTATGCTATCTTTTATGCAAAATATCTAGCATAACGGTACCACAAAAGATGAGAGATTTTTCTTCGAACCAATGTCTCGATGTTGGTGCTGGGTAGAACCAGATTTACATGTTTACTACAAAACCAATATCAGGTATCCATAGCATATTTCAGCTGTTGTACCATCTACACATCTTTAGTGCAACATGGACCACAAAGTGATCACATATCCTTTGTTGAGATGTAAACCAATCAATTTTAAAAGTAAGAAATCACACAACTCTAATTGTGTCAGTTTGTCCATTTAAACACGTCTAAACTCTTATGGTTGACGAAATTAATGGAATCCCATCTACAATGCTCAACCCACAGATGGAGACCTTGTTTTCCCGAGATTTTACATCTTGAACTCCTACTTTAAGAATTTTTGTGCTTTGGTTCTCTTCAGGAGTTCCAATCAAATTGACATTGTATCCATCAAATCTAGCAAATTCAGAGTTCATGGGCATATACGATGGTTCGTATTTCCCTGGTTTAATAAGTATTCACTTAGATGATTGACCATATTCGTCCAAATCATTTCAAACCACACAAGGTTCGATTAATTTTTAATGAATACACATGACATGGTATTTATGCTGAAGACCGAAAAATCATCATATAGAATTTCTTGCAAACGTATGTAATTAGATCTTCATACATATGTGCAACAACCACATCCACTAGATGCACGTCGAGTCCATTAAGGACTACCAGACTTAATGGAATACCAGAAAGGTATTTGCATCTAATACATGGACTATCAGTACACCAAATTTGCAAATTAGCAACTCAGATTATCAACAGCTCTACTACTGTTGCTAAATAGCAACACAAATGGTTGTTGCTAAAATTTAGCAACACCTCTGTTGCTAAACTCGCAACGGCCATATTCTATTGCTATTAGCAACAACATAAGTTTAAAGCGTGCCACTCATCTGTGTGCCCGACAACACCTTTGACTATTATTACGCCCAAATATTGGAAGTTATTTTAGGAGTGAATGATTATTCCACCCGTTTGACCTAAATCTTATCCTTCTTCTTTCACCCTCTCAAGTACTCCCTCATATTCATAGAGTGGAGTCTTTCTCTCTTACCAGAAAAAAACAACTGCTTGCATCAACGATTTTTTGCCTCTTCTAATTCTCTTTATAACTTCAAATTCACTTACACAACCACTACACCAAATTCAGCATTTAACTCCACAACCACAACACACAATCCTTATGCTCGAGCACCACCACGATCACTGATTCTGCTTCAAAATCCAGTATTTTTATTTGTTATCTAGGGTTTTAATTATAGAGATGAACAAAAGATTACTTTGATTGATCTAGGGTTTCAATCAGGTGATGTTTCATTGTTGGGTTCATTTATAGGTCAGTCACTGTATTTTGGGTTCTCTTTTTAGAGAAAGAGAGATCTGATTTTGATGTTAAGGTTTTAATTTTTGTTATTTTTTTTTTATTTTTTTTTGATATAGCAGTTGATAGAAGACTTTCAGGTTCAGTTGCTTAAATTTGTGAACAATTTGAAGTCTTATCCATTGTTCTTATTTTTCAATTTTAAGTTCATCTGCAGGAAATCCCGTGGGTATTTCAATTTGTAAACCTTCTCCCTTTGAGTGAATATATCATTCACTTAAGTTAGCTCCATTCTGATTATAGTTATAATTTTGAGTCTATTTTGTTGTCTTACTCAGTGTAATTTGTGGGTTTCTTGTTTTGATCAGTTTTTTTGTATAGTTCATTGTTGTGTTCTTGACTTGAATAGGGTGTTATAGGTTTAAATACTAGTTCTTGAGAGCTAATATCTTTCCTTTAGCAGCAATTTTAACTGTTTTTATCAAGATTTTGACAGTAGTTTCAGAATGGTAATTTCAAAAAGTATAAAACCCTCCGGTTTGTTATTGTTTTCTTCGGTCCGTCACAAGACTAGCGGCAGATTCAACAATCAAGAGAGGAGACGGAATTTTTAATATCATTGTACATACAAACAAATCATAAATAAAAGAACAAGTTTAAAGGGGTTTCGTGTAATGTGCATAAAAAAAAATTGGGAGTCAGTTTGGGCAACTTGTCCGTTCCTAGTTCCACCTCATTACTAGTATATATATTCTTACACCTTGTTTAACATAGTTTTGGGGATAAAAGTTTGGTCAGCCCATAAAAGTTTTGGAATTGCTGAATCGACTGTATACAAACCTTATTGCACTTAAATGCTGCAATCCTTGAGAGGTCTTTGGTAATATCAGACATGCAACTAAGGAGTCATAATATGGGATCATAAAAACCCTGGACTTCCAATTTCCATATCTACCATATATGAATTAGCTAGCTAGGTTCTGATTCACCTCAAACTTTTACATACAGAGAAATTCATTAAATGGTAATGTGCTTAGTTAAGTTTAATGTCCGTTTTCGCTTTTCATCTAATGCAAGTTTGAAAAATCCTGGCGGGTAGGTAAAATTCATTATCCCTAGCTGCTCTTCAAACCATTACCTTTATAAAAGAGAATTTCTATGTTTTTTAGTGTTTGTTTTCTGATCATAGCTAAAATCAGTATCATACATTAACTCTGATGAGTTGCGCTTTTAGTATATATGATGTGGTGCTTGGTACTTGGTGTTGGTGCTATCATCAACTACCAAGCAAACCCTCTAATAAATGAAGAAGTTTTGGTAGAGAAAAAGGTAGCACCATCTCACTGATCTCAGTATATCTTTTCGTACGTCTTCCTAGCTAAATCATAAACTTTGACAGTGAAGAGTGAAGAGATTAGAAGAAGAAGAAGAAGAGATGAAGAAAATGGCAGCAGGGTTTCTTTTGTTACTCCTGATCATAAGTTCGTGTTTGTTCGTAAAGATCTCAGGTGGTGGTGGAGGTGACTGTACTACCTCTAGCAGCAGCAACGGTAGCATTACCAGCAGCAACGGCACCATTATCCGCAGCAGCACTACCATTAGTAGCAGAAGTTGTACCATTACCAGAAGCACCACTACTACTAGTAATACCGGAAGCATCATGGTCAACAAGCATAAGGGTACTGGTGCATTCCCGTTATTTGTCCCGCTCATTGCAGTTGCACTAGTTATGTAATTCAGTACTCATCTTTTAGGGTTTTCATTTCAGCTATCTGAGTTATTAGGTAATGTCTGAAGGTTTATCATATGGCAAAAATAATAATGTTTGGGTACTCAAATCATGATTGTCAGGTCAATGGTTAGCCATTAAGCCGAGATTCTGTAAATATTTAGTTCATTGGGTTCAAAACGGATTGAATCATAGATAATTGTAAGTGAACTTGTGTTTCTACTTTCTTGAATATGATGGTATTATTCTAAAGATCATGGGGGTCATCTAATTATCAGTGTCTATTTTGTGCTTTGATTTTCTTTAAGATGACAATTTTTCTAATCTGTCAACATAGTTTTTTTTTTATTATCAGCAAGTTCTCCTGGTGTTTTTTATTAAATGAGCTTGTTAGGAGGAGACTTAATGTATCTTTTAATTTGTAATGGTGATCAATTGAGAGATCTTCCAATGTATTTCTTATAAGTTAAACGTCGTATTAGGACATTGATTATGTACAAACTGCGAGTCCTTTGTTGGTTAATTTGCTCTATGGACGAAACAAGTAAAGGGAGAATTCTGAATGATTTCATGGAGAAGTGATGGTGGCAGTAGGAGTAATACCATCAGTATTAAAAATAAAAGTCTTTGTTATATATATTCTTTCTCTCGGGTGCCATCAAAAAGTACTAACATATTTTACGATGGTAAGTACTCGACTGAATCTGATGATTTAGAGCTTGACAAATTAATGAAATGCCTCTCAAGCGCCAATATATATATATATTTTTTAATTTTATTTTTTTGAGAAGAAAGGTTAAACTTTGAATTAACTGAAGAAAAAAGATATATAGGCTAAAGCGAGGAACCCAATAATTCAAAAACTTGAATTAACTTATACTACATGTTATCATGAAGTAACCAATTCTAATCTCTTTAGTATATACATGGTTTCTACCGTTGTTCTCGCCTAAACTCCGTTTCATTAGTATTAGAAGATAAGAATCAATTAAAATGATACTGATAAAATCAATGCCCCAGACACAAATTAAACACAATATCAATTTTTATCAACAAAATCAAAAAAGAGGTTTAAACAAATACCTTCGAGGAGTAGAGAGATTTGAGCTTGTTGAAACAAGAAATTTGAAGTTGGAGTTGGAAGTGAAAAGGAATGAGAATCAGATAGGAAAAATTCCATTCAGAAGCAAGCACAATATATATATATATATAGTTAAAGCAATACAGTAGTGATTTATTTTTCGTAATACAATAAACTCCAGTACTAGACGAGGGGAACACAGTTGGCTACCAGCCTCCCCCTCCGCACCTTGTGCAGAAGGCGCCTTAGAGAAAACACATAATTATTGATGGGACGCAAGAGCTTATACAATCTCTTTCCACTCCAAATGAAAAACATAAACAAAATCAAACACAAATCCAACTGATAAAAAATACAAGCCTACGTAAATAACCATTAGAACACCAAGATGGTGGCTTCAACCGGCTGATCATGCCTTGTATGCGTCAATCTACATCTCTGGCTTATACATTTTCCGGGCTGCGTATGATGTTCCTGCATCCTCATACAAACCCCAGATATCTGGATCGAATCTTGCTTCATCTTTGTCAGGGATCAACTCTTCAACGCTCACGGCCACTAGATATATTCCTCCATGAAAACGGCTAGCTCGAACATTTGTTGTATCATCTTCAACGAATTTCAGTGCACCTGGTGCTTTGATGATTTCCAAACAAGTCTTCCTGGGAATATTTAGAACATCAAGATCCTCAAAAGGAACCCAATTCTCAGGAACAGTACTCATACCAATCTTCCATGGTTCTTCATCAGCTGATCCACAACACTCTTTGAGTTTTGATGTCAATTCAGAAACTTGTTTCTCTAAATCCTGTTTCTCAGCGATAAGATTATTATTCTTATCTTCGTTCTTTTGAACTTCAGCTTCCAGAGTTGAATTTCTTGATTCTAAATCAGAAACTCTTTTCTTAAGAGCTTCTTTTTCAGCATCAACTGGAGGATTAATACCGGGAAGATTATAATAAGGCGAGTCTAGTGGTTCATGTGACCAGGAACAGATGACTTCACCGCAGGTAGGTTGCTCCCAGATGATGGCCAAACCTTGACAGTTCACAATCCTCCATGTTTTTGAACCAGAACAAACATAAAAATTGATGAGATAAGCCAGTAAAGCATCAAAAACGCTTTCTTTCTTAACGCCCGAAGAGATGCGTTTTAAATCTGATACCTTAATAGGGCCATTAACTTCTTTGGAACACCTGTATACGTTAAAACCATCCGATGCTCTATGGGTGGCATTACATATAAACAACTGAGGATTTTCATACCAGGACGACATAGTTGAGAAGAAACTTGTGAATATGAATTCAAAGAAAATAGTAATGATATATGTGAATGAATCGAAAGAAAAGAGAGTGAAGTTTTTTTTGATGGCCTTAACAAAATGAAAAACTATGATATATATAGGAAAAATTTTGGGAAAATTTCAGTTTGGTCCAATTTTAAGTGACTCCAAGTTAGTTTGGTCCATCGATAAGTAAGAGAACTTAGTTTAGTTCTTATTTATTTAAAAATGTTAAAATAACTAAAATAATTTTTTTCTTTAATTTTTTCTTTTTCATTAAAATGTAGAAAAAAAACTTAAAAATTAATTATCTCTCAAATCATAAGTCAAAAATTAACAAATCTTATACATTCAGAATGCTCTTGACGAGATTTATCCAACGAGTACCAATTATAATATTTTTCGAAGCATTAATCTTTTTTGTATTGGTAACGGTAGTTCATATTCACGAATGAACACCATTATAGAGTACGGTAGTTCATTTCTAGCCGTTTATTTTGTACAATGAACTCGCAATATTGGTAGTTCATTCTAGCAGTTCATTTTGTAGAATAAACTCGTGATATTGGTCATTCATTAATCATTATATTATTTCATTTTGTATAATAAACTTGTAATGTTGGTAGTTCATTATAGCAGTTCATTTTGTAAAATGAATTCTTAATAATAGTTCATTCTAGCATTTCATTTTGTAAAATGAACTCGTAATATTAGTAGTTCAAATCTAGCAGTCATTTTGTAGAATGAACTCGTAATGGTAGTTCATTATAGGAGTTCATTTTGTAGAATGAACTAGTATGGTTGTTTATTCTAGCAGTTCACTTTGTAGAATGAACTTGTAATGGTAGTTCATTGTAGCATGTAATGGTAATTCATTCTGTAAAATGAACTCGCAAAGTTAGTTCGTTAATAGTAATTCTTTCTAGAAGTTCATTTTGTAGAATGAACCCGTTATGGGAGTTCATCTAGCAGTTCATTTTGTAAAATGAACTCGTAATAGTGGTCCACTCTAGCATGTAATGGTAGTTCATGATGCAAAATGAACTCGCAAAGTTAGTTCATTAAAATATTAGTCAATTCTAGCAGTTCATTTTGTAGAATGAACTTGTAATAATGGTTCATTCTAGCATGTAATGGTAGTTTATGATGTAAAATGAATTCGCAAAGTTAGTTCATTACAATATTAGTCACTTCTAGCGGTTCATTTTGTAGAATACACTCGTAATAGTGGTTCATTCAAGCATGTAATGGTAGTTCATTATGTAAATGGACTCGCATAGTTAGTTCATTACAATGTTAGTCAATTCTAACAGTTCATTTTGTAGAATGAACTCATAATGATAGTTCATTTTATAGTTTATCTTTAGCTAAACGATAACATAAAAATTAAAGCTTTAAAAAATAATGAGAGTGATACTTATTTTGTAGATTTCGTCGAAAACTTTCCGAATATATAGAGTTTGATTTTTAAGATTTTTTCTTTAATTTTAGAAGAGAGAGAAATTAACATTTCTGACAGTAATTTAAAAAATAATGACATCATTCCGTGTAAGTAATGTTTATCCTAGGACCAAAAAGAAATTTGACCAGGATAACGGGACAAACTGAAACAATATTATTTATAATAAGACTAAGTGATAGTTTCTACAAAAAAAAAAAAAATCTAGGAGTATTTAACCAATGGTATCTCATAAATAATTAACCCCGCCTTTGATATCCAACATTTCAAATATTAAGCGATAGTACCGGATTAGCCGTTGACTGAAAAAGTTTAAGTTTGATCGATCTTTGTTTTATATTTTCAATTTTTTTTACTTAGAGACTAATATGATTCACAAATTTAGCCTAATAAGAACATCCCTTCCAAATATATTTATGCACTTTGGAGTAACAGATGCACTATAAGAAGATCCCTTCCAAATAGTTACTGCACTAGTTGTTATTTATTAGTCTTGGATCAGTAATTAAACTCAGCACCAGATGAAGAATCAGTCAGTTGCCACATTATTCAAGAAGGGGTTAATACTGGTGTTACACCAGCTGAGAAACTCCTAGACTTTTACCATGGCAACTAGGGACAATGTGAAACTCACGTATTTCAATTAATCAGTAATTTTACTTCTGACGGAATGGATACGAAACTGAAGTATGCAGCAAAGACCATTCCAATGTGATACTCTCACGCATTCTTTATTAAAGCAGTACTTGGCTGCAGCTTTACTTGGTCCTTATTATTAAAGCAGACGCGCCTTTGTTATCTCTGTCAAATCACTCCCCCACAAAAATGAATTTGTGAACGCAAAATCTGACCCACCGGAGAATAATTGAACTTCAAGTAAACATCACTATTTGGGCACATACTACTGAGATTGCAATTTCAATCCATTGGATCCGCTGATTCACATATGTCCAAATTTATTATTGGTACTTTCAGTTATTTTGTTAGTGCGTTTCTTATAGTCCCTTTAAAGGCCAAGCACTACCATTTTTCTTGGCTATACCTACATTATTGCCAAGCCAAGAGCAAGAGAAAAATCATCCACCTATGATAATTCATCTTCGTTTCCATCATGGTAGTATATTATAAAAATTCAGTTTCCGTTTGTATTTTGTAGATTTAATATTTCGAATTTCTAATTTATATACAGGTTAAAATAAAAATGTGAGGAGATAAAATAAAAATTAAAGACGAAAACTGGTTCCATCGTTAATTTCTTAGTTAGAAATGTGACCAGATTTTTCCCTTCATAATAGTTAAGCCAAAGCTTTTTGTTCGATGGGAAAGCACTATGGTGAAGTCCTAATTAACTTGGTTCGATGCGCTCCCAGAATAATCAATTTTATCATTTCATGACTTAGAGAGGGTATTTCTAGGGACGTTCATGTATAAAAATTTGTCAAGAGATTTGTCATGGTGGTTGTTTTACTACATTATAGCTAAGAGATATGCCATAGTGCTTTCCTTTAGCTATCATGCTCTCCCAGAATACTCGATTTCATTATTTCATGATTTAAAGAGGGCATTTTAAAGAGACGTTCATGCATAATAATTTGTCACGATATGTGTCATACAACTTACAATTTGTTTGACTTTAGCTACATTATAGCTAAGGAATTAAGGAATGTGTCATAGTGCTCGTTCTCAGCTATAATATAGCTAAAGTTAAACAAAACATGTAACCATGATGCTTTGGTCATAATCGTAAATGTTAGGTTTCCATCCAAATACAATAAATAAGACTTGACTCTAGCTAGCCCCAAAATAAAGGGCTAAGTTGCAAGACCACTGAGCTAGCGCAGGGACTATCATATCCAGTCTCCGGTGGAAAGAATGCCCTGGCCTTCTGCATACGCCCCCCTGCATATTAGGTGCCACATTGCACTAAAAAGTCCGAGCAGGAAAAAATCCCTTGGCCATTTGCATTAAATATATATGAAAACCATTTTTCAAAGTACCATCATTTTTAAATAAGCCTCATATAGAGGTTTTTCATTCCAATAGAAAGATTTCTCATGTGAAGATAAAATAAGGACACAAGGTATGAATTTAAAAAACCCTTTATCCATTATATTTTTTCATAATGGCTAACTACCCCTGTTTAGTTAATATTAGTAAAACTACTTATACTTTCATAATATTAATAGATTATGCTAATAATAATTAATCTAAAATAATTTTATACTTAATCAAATCAAATTAAATTTTTCTTCTTTTTGGTTTGGTGGGAAGAAAAAGTAGAAGAAATGAAAGAGAATTATTTGTAGTTTTTTTAAAACTTTAGATTTTGATTCACTCAACCAGAGTAGTCAGGTATACCTTTAACTTAAACTCTTGTTCTTTTTATGGCTCAAATTTGATGAAATTACGTAAAAAAATATGAATTACGTAAAATTTGACCTATTTCCTGAGTTGTCAGCGAAGAAGATGGTACAAAGCATATATAGCAGATACGCCCTGGCTGTACGCATAGCTCTAGTTTCATCTATGACGACCCCATCCTTTCCAATTGCAGGGTTCCTCCAAACTTCTCACTCATACTACGCAACAAGATCTTCTTGGTCATACCTAAACCTTTCTTCGGAACTTCACCCGGTTTATCTCCAGCAGCCAGTTTAAACTCTAACTCAGCTTCTGTCTTCTCCCATCCAAGTGTGTCTTTAACAAGGACACAGAGATCACTCCAAGACATGTTGTTGTCAAAATATTCATACACGACTTTTCCTTCAACTTGTAAGTCAAGAATTGACTTGACATCATCCTTCGTTATTGTTATCTCGCCGAATGGGAGATGAAACGTATCGGTTTCAGGCCAATAAAGTGAGAATCTATTCTTTGCGGCAATGCAACAAAGTAAACTCAGAACTATGAAAGCTACTGAGGGAATTACAAGAGCTACAACTCTTACCTTATTCCCACGTTCCCTGAAGGCTGTGCAGGTAACACTGTCATATTCCAACATAGAATTGGTAATTCCGGGAGCTAACCCTGTACCATTTACAAGAACACGGACGGCTTTACATTCTTCAGCTAACGACCAATGTTGAGCCCTTTGAAGAACCAATTTCTTCACGGCCTGTGTATGATCCTACAAAGAATAAAACAATCTTTTTTAATCAAAATCGTACTAACAAGTTATAACTTGAAGTTAAACAAACGGAAATTTAACAAAGCAAGAGAAGTTTTTAGATTAATACCATAGTCTCAACAACTTTGGCAGCCCATGAATGCGGATAACCAAATAATATTGCAGACCTGTCTGGGGACTCACCCCAAAGTCTTCCATTCTTCTTCTTAGGGAACAACACGTCTTTGCCTTTGGGAATATGCTTGCCTTTCGTTGATGGTTTCTTCCTTGGTTTTTGTTCCTTCACTTGAGGTTGAGTAGAAGCAACAACAATTTCTTTACCTTTGCCTTGATCGACAAATTGTTCTCCGTCTGTCTCTTGTGGTGGTTCTCTAATCACAAGCGCACCTCCACTCACCACCGATAGATCTTTGAAGTCTTGGAAAACAATATCTTCCTCTTGAGGTAGTACTTCTTGAGTAGAGCTACCACCCCCTACCTCAAAATTCTTCTTCTTCTTATCGTTCTTTCTCAAGCCTCTATTATCTACCCCTAAATGAACTTCATGACGAGGGGTTGGAGTGCGATCAATTGGTGTTAAATTATTACCCCTCTTGTTCTTAGGTTTTGCTCTATCCTTATTCCTACAACATATAATCAATACAAGTTAGATAATTTCCAAACAGTTCAACACAAACAATCAATCAAAAATTTGAAAATTCAGAATTCTTTACGGTTGGGTTACACATATCGAACCCTACCGTAAAGAATCAACAAAAATAAGTTCAACTACACAGGAGAATTTATGGTTGGAAATTGACAATCCGACCCAACAGTAAATAATCATCAAGAAAAAAAATGAACTAACCAGGAGAATTTACGGTTGAGAATTGACAATCGAAACCAACCGTAAACAATCTTCAAAACAAAAAACTTGAACTATCTAGGATAATTTCTTGAAAATTAGAATCGAACCCAACCGTAAGTACAAATTTTTCTTTGAGTGCAAAATAGTTTACGGTTGGGTTCAGAATCGAACCCTACCGTAAAATATCATTTTCATCTCCTTCCTTCTGATTTACGGTTGGGTATTTAAATAACCTGAACGTAAAATTTAAAAGAAACCAGTTATGGTTGGGTTTCCATCCGTAAGTTCTTGAGAACATATATTACGGTTGGGATTCCAATCGAATCCAACCGTAATGTTTCTTGAAACCTAATTTTTGGACTTGAAATCAATCGTTCTAACACATTACAATCATAAAATGGAGAAAAATAGCATGGGTTCTTGTAGAATCATACCTCATATACACCGTTGGTTGTGGTTGGGGAGTTTGATCGCCTTTAACACCGATTTCTTCTTCAATTTCTTGATGAGTTAGGTTTTCTTTGTTTGATTGTTTTGGATTCAAATCACTGCTACCTTCTATACCTTTAGTAAAGTTTGTCATCTTGATGAGTTAGGTTTTCTTCGTTTGATCGGCGATTATAAATTTTCGAATCGACGATTAATCGAAGACGATGAATTTTAATGGAGAAGGAATAGAAACCGATTAATGGAGAAAAATGTCTATGGTTAGGTTTTAATGAATTGAAGAGGGCAAATTAGATTTTTTATGAAGAAAAAGATAATATAGACATTTACTATTAGTATAGAATATTTCATATTCAAAATTTGGGTTAGCCTTCAACCATGAAAAACCTCTCTATTAAAATGAAAAACCCCTGTATAAGGCTTCTTTTTAAAACCACTAAACTAAATACCATCGTTTTATAAAACTTTTCTAAAATACCACAATTTTGACAATTTTTGTTAACTTTAAAGTTAATGTCCATTAAATGACATACGTCAATTTCTATCGTACGATAAGAGACTGAAACACCCTCTAAACGAGTCAAAACTGAGTTAGGACTCGATGTTAACACGTGCATCTGACACGGTTAACTTCATAACGGTCTGATAACACGTGGCATATAAAATGGTCATCTTCATCTTCTTTCCCATAAAACTAGTCAAGAACCCTAACTTTCTCATCACCATCAGAAACCAACAACTTTTTCCAATTGTTCACTAAATTAACCGAATTCATACTTCAATAATATAACTAAGTAATAGGTGGAGGTCAAAAACCCTTAAATTAAGATTTCATTCAAAGATTTTATTCAATTCAGTAAAATGAAACAAATCAAAAACCATACAGTGATAAAATGCCAAAATAAACAACAAAAACGATGAAAACAACAAAATCATGGTATGGGTTCATTAAAATAGATGAAATCATGGTATGGGTTTATCAACTTTACCTCTTTCTGTTGAAATGGGTTACACTTTCTCTAGAGTTTTCTAAATGTAAAATATCTTAATCTAGTGGTTAAAAGAAATTACTAGAGTTTGTAAGTTATCTAGAGTTTACACAGTTAGTCAAAATTCTTATGTGAACACACTAAGGTCGGCTAACAAGTTAAGAGAATTTTAGATGGTCTGAAATGCTATAAAATAACCTTGTAATATATCCAGTACTTATCTAAGAAGAAGAAAAAACTATCACTTCTATCTGTCCGTGAGTTTCTTGCTCTACTAATTTCTAAGTATTCCATCTCACTCATTCTAACAGTGGTGTCAGAGCACGTTTGATCTACTCGCGCGTTCACTTCCGTTTAAAATCAGGGCTAGAAGTAGTCAATCATCCATTGCAGTACCAATATTTTCCGGAGAAAACTATGATTTTTGGTGCATAAAATTGAAGACATATTTTGTGTCTCAAGATCTTTGGGACATAGTTGAAACTGGATTTGCTGCAGTAACTACGGAAAATCTGACTGAGCAACAACAAGCTTAATTGAAGGATAAACGATGCCAAAGCTTGTTGGAATATTCACTGTATGAAAATATTAGAAGAGAAAATATGAAACTGTAACTTGGGTTTCTTTGATTAACTCAGAGGTTACATGACTTTTCTGTATCCAACTCAACTGTTGGCTACCGACTCATATAGGAAATATCTTTCCTAACATAGCTAGATTACATTCACTTCTAATATTATTCTAGACAACTAGTTTCCCTAACTTCTGCCTTTATTCTGGTATACAGGGATTTTCTTACGGAAGGAAATATTGCGCAACTTAAGGAATTATTTCAACACTCCCCTTAATTCCTTACAGTGACTTTCATCAAGTCCCTGAAATAGTAATGCTTTTCTTTTGGAAGTGCCTTCGTGAAGATGTCCGCCACTTGATCATTCGTGTTACAATACTTCACCTCGATCTTTTCTTTCTCCACGACATCCCTTATAAAGTGATGTTTGATAGCAATGTGTCTTGTATGACTGTGATGGACATGATTCTTTGTCATGGCAATGGCTGACTTGTTATCACACAAGATTGGAATAGCTTCTACTTGTTTTTCACCAACATCTTTTAAGATTCGCTTCAACCATATTGCATATAAGGTCGCTAGCGCGGATGCAACATACTCCGCCTCGGCAGAAGATTGTGCTACCGTTTCTTGTTTTTTAGACGCCCACGCAACTACACCTGAGCCAATAGTAAATGCATAGCCCGAAGTGCTCTTCTTGTCATCAACGCACCCGGCCCAGTCACTATCACAGAAACCAAACAATTTTGCTCTTTCTACTCCTGTATTCTTTTCATACCAAATACCAAAATCAAGCGTACCTTTGATGTATCTTAACACACGCTTAGCAACTCCGAAGTGTGTTTGGCTTGGCTTATGCATGAACCGTGACAACAAGCTTGTGGCATACATGATGTCCGGCCTTGTAGCTGTTAGGTAGAGAAGACTTCCTACCAAACTTCTGTAGAGAGATGCATCTACTCTCTTGCTTCCATCTTATTTGCCCAATTTTTCTTTCACCAATAGAGGAGTGCATACAGGATTGCACTCTTGCATTCTGAATTTTTCAAGAAGAGATTTTGCGTACTTCTTTTGGCAAATAAGTAATTCCCCCCTCTTCTTGATAAATTTCAATGCCTAAGAAGTGATGCAGTAACCCTAGGTCACTCATCTCATACCGAGTCTTCATCTCGGTTTTGAATTCAGAAATCATTCTTTCATCATTCCCTGTGATCACCATATCATCCACATATAGAGAAATAATAAGAATTCCTGACATACCTTGTTTCTTCACATACAGTGCCGACTCATTCTTGCTTCTCTCGAACCCTTGGGTTTTGAAGTATCCGTCAATCTCATTATACCACGTACGCGGAGCTTGTTTGAGCCCGTACAGTGCCTTCTTCAACCTGTATACTTTATCTTCATCTCCAGAAATCACAAACCCTTGAGGTTGTTCTACATACACCTTTTCTTTTAAGGTTCCGTTCATAAACGCAGATTTCACATCAAGTTGATGCAAGAACCAACCCTTTTGTGCTGTTAGAGCTATAAGCACACGAATCGTGTCATGTCTTGCTACAGGAGCGAAGCTTTCTTCGAAATCGATTCCGGGTTGTTGTGAATACCCCTTTGCCACCAACCTAGCTTTCTTCTTGAGAGTGGATCCATCAGGGTTAAGCTTTGCATTGTAAATCCACTTCACCCAATGACGTCCTTCTCTTCTGGTTTCTCGACGAGCTCCCATGTCTCGTTCTGCAAGATTACCTTGATTTCTTCTTCCATAGCTCTCTTCCACTCTTCATCCTGTATTGCTTCATCAAAGTTGATCGGCTCGAAGAAACACAAGTTACAACTTGCATATACATCTGTAAGACTCCTCATTCTTAGTGGATTTGAGTCCGGTGAAGAGGGATGAGAAGTTGAAGCTGAATTATGATGTGGACTTACATGTGGAGAGTTTGAGGAAGACCTGGATTCCTCACGGTGACTGGATTCACTTGATTTTTGCTGGTTTGTTGACGTTGGACTTGGCTGTGGGCTGGGTAGTTCACGTGAGTCCTCGTCTTCTTCATCAGACGATTCTGCCAAGTATACAGGAGATTTTGTTTCAGAAGCCGGAACCTGGGTTTTCTTTAGCTTCCAATCCCAAGTTGATTTTTCATCAAAGATTACATCGCGACTAATCACAAGCTCTCTCTTCTTAAGATTGAAGAGTCTGTAACCTTTTGATTACGAACTGTAATCCATAAATATGCACTTCTCGCTTGTTTGATCAAGCTTTCTTCTTATTTGATTCGGTACATGAGCATAAAAGATGCATCCAAATACCCGTAGATGATTCACAAAGGGCTTCTTTCCACTCCACGCTTCAACTGGAGTCATGTCTTGCACAACTTCGGTTGGACATCGATTCAGCAAATAAATTGCTGTAGCCACAGATTCCGCCCAGAAAAACATAGGCAATCCTTTCTCATGAAGCACCGACTTTGGCATCTCTTCTACAGTTCTGTTCTTCCTCTCCGCTACTCCATTCTGCTGTGGAGTGTAGCCTACACTCAACTGTCTATCCAAGCCAATGTCTTCACAGAATTTGTTGAACTCGTTAGAGTTGTACTCTCCACCTCTGTCACTTCGCAACACTTTGATCAAGTGCCCGCTTTGTCTTTCAACATACATCTGAATTTTTTTGAAGATAGAGAATACATCCGACTTCTGTCTCATGAAGTACACCCACGTCATTCTGTTGTAGTCATCAATGAAAGTGAGAAAATACTTGTTGCCTGTGATGGCATCGGTCCACACACATCTGTATGAACTAGCTCCAAAGGTGCTTTAGCTCTCCACGCCTTCTCTTTTGGAAACACGTCTCTGTGATATTTTTCGAGAGCACATCCTTCACAAACTTCCTTCAACTCCTGTATTGTCGGAAGTCCATATACCATATTCTTTTGCTGAAGGTTCTTTGACTTTGAAAATTCAAATGTCCAAGCCTTCTATGCCATAGCCAAGAGTCAGAGACAACTTCGGCTTTTAGAGCAACATTACTGTATGAGAAAATTAAAGGAAAACTCCTGTTTTCTTCCATCTTGACCTTAGCTACTACACGCTTTCTTTGGTCAAGCACCTTACAACTGAGATCTTCAAAGTGGAAAACATATCCATGTTCCAACAATTTCCCAATGCTCAACAAGTTCTGAGCAAGGTCAGGTAAGAGCAAAACATCCTGAATATCTCTTCTTCCCTTCTTTGTCTGTATGGAAATTGTTCCCTTTCCTTCTGCATCAACAGCAACACCGTTTCCCATCTTTACTTTGGAATTACAAGCTGTATTCACGTCTCTAAAGATGGTTTTGTTGCTGGTCATGTGGTTGCTGCAGGCGCTATCAACATACCAGACTTCGACATCCTTCTGTTCTTTGGCTACTTGACATGTATAAAACATGTATTCATTGCTTTCTTTCTCTTCTACAAAATTAGCTTGCTGATTTTCTTCTGAGTTACAGTCTTTCTTGAAATGACCGAACCCTTTGCACTTATAGCATTGTGGTTTACTTTTAAACCAGCAATTTCTTTTGTCGTGACCTGCCCTCTGACAGATTCCACATATTTGAGAGGTAGAAGCTTTGGTATTTCTTCTGGAAAAATTGCCTGTACCCCTTCCACGGCCTCTTGCAGCAAAACGTCCTCTCCCTCTCATGGTTCCTCTACCACGGAACGATTCTTGAGATGAATTATTTCTCGATCCAAAATTGAGTTTGGATTGGAAAGCACTCTCAATTGTTTTTTCTATACGAAGATTCTGTCTCTGCTCAAACGCCTTAATAAAACCCATCAATTCTTCAACTTCCAACGATTCAAGATCTTTGGTTTGCTCTATGACAGAAACAATAGAGTCATACCTTTCTGGCAGACTGACAAGAATTTTCTCCATAATTCTTTGAGTAGAAATTGTTTCTCCATATGTCTTCATCTGATTTATCACATCCATAACTCGGGTGAAATAATCTTTCAGAAGATCAGAATCCTTCATCTTCAAGTTCTCAAACTCCCTTCGTAGAGACTGAAGTTTTATTGTTTTTACTTGAGATCTTCCTCTGTATTATTTTTCAAGAATATCCCACGCCTCCTTTGATCTCGTGGCGTTAATAATTCTTGGAAAGATTGTTTTCGTAACTCCCTCTTGGATCAGAAGAAGAGCTTTAGCATCTTTCTTGATATTTGCCTTTAAGTCATTCTTCTCACCGTTTGATAGGGTTTCTGGATCTTCTGGATCAATGAAACCGTCTTCTACAAACTCCAAGAGATCTTGTGAGATGAACAGTGTTCTCATTCTCACACACCAGAAATCGTAATTTTCTCCATCGAATTCTGGTACATAACTTTGATGATCTTTTCCCATTCTCTTTAGGCTCTGATACCAATCTGTTGGAATATTCACTGTATGAAAATACTAGAAGAGAAAATATGAAACTGTAACTTGGTTTTCTTTGATTAACTCAGAGGTTACAGGACTTTTCTGTGTCCAACTCAACTGTTGGCTACCGACTCATATAGGAAATATCTTTCCTAACATAGCTAGATTACATTCACTTCTAATATTATTCTAGACATCTATTTTCCCTAACTTCTGCCTTTATTCTGGTATACAGTGATTTTCTTACGGAAGGAAATATTGCGTAACTTAAGGAATTATTTCAACAAAGCTCTATATACTCTTCAACAAGCGGTTGATGATACGATCCTCCCGTGGATTATGGGAGACACAACGGCCAAAGAAGCATGGGCCACGCTGAAGGAGGAGTTTCAGGGAAATGAAAAGGTACGCACTATTAAGTTGCAAACACTTAGAAGGGATCTAGAGAACATTAAAATGAAGGATTCTGAGACTGCAAAGAATTTTTGCTCTAGAGTGAAAGACGTAGTTAATCAAATGAGTGTTCATAGTGAAGTTATTGCTGATAAAAAAATTGTTGAAAAAATACTTATTAGTCTCACTGATAAGTATGATCCTATAGTAACTGCCATTGAGGAGTCAAAAGATATCAAGACTCTCTCGGTGACAGAACTTATGGGTTCTCTAGAAGCGTATGAACAAAGTTTGAGCAGGCGTCATGATACCCCAGTCGAAAGTGCATTTCAGTCTAAAGTCAACTTCGGCAAGTCTCATAAATCTAAAGAAGATGGCAGAAAATTCAAAGGAAATTATAAAGGAGAGAAACCCAATAATAATTGGGATAAAAGAGAGGTAGAAAAGAAAACATTTCTACCTTGTATGATTTGTGAAAAAACAAATCATCGAGAAGAAGATTGTTGGTTTAAGGGCAAGCCGCAATGTAAAAATTGCAAGCGTTTTGGGCATATTACAAAATATTGTCGAGCAAAAAAAAGTTACCAAGCTAACTATAATGAAGAAGAGAAGGAGGATGCAGCTGTTTTATGCCCGTCAAACGTCACTAGAAGGAAAAATGAAGCATGGTATGTTGACAGCGGTTGTACCAATCACATGACCGGAGACGAGAGTATTTTCTACGACATCGACATGTCTACAAAATCTCAAATCAGATTGGGAAATGGTAATCTAATAGAGATGAAAGGCAAAGGGATAGTTGTTGTGCAAACTAAACGAGTATGAAGTTCATCAAAAATGTTTTCTTAGTTCCCAGTTTGAAAACCAATCTGTTCAGTGTTGGCCAAATGGTAGAAAATGGATATTCTTTGTACTTCACCGATGGTCTCTGCTTCATATATGATAGAAAGAAATAGAACCATGCTATTGCTACCGTGAAAATGAAAAATCGAAATTTTCCTATCCATTGGAATTATGTAAACAATACAACCCTGAAAGTAGAAGTTGAAGATTCATGGTTGTGGCATAGGAGAGACATGCCATGTATATAAGAAATTACTGATGTATGTGAAGGCTGCCAACTTGGGAAGCAACACCGTCTATCGTTCCCATACGGACAAGCTTGGAAAGGAACTGCACCATTAGAACTCGTGTATACAGATGTTTGTGGACCGATGAGAACACCATCGCTTGATCAATCCAGGTACTTCATGCTTTTCATTGACGATTTTACAAGAATGACCTGTGTTTATTTTTTGCACGAAAGGTCAGAAGTGTTTGCTGTCTTTCAAAAGTTTAAAAATTTGGTGGAAAAACAAAGTGGCACTATCTTAAAGTATTAACAAGTGATAGGGGTACATAGTACACCTCTAAAGAATTTAACAAGTTTTGTGAAGATGAAACAGTAGAGCACCAGTTAACAGTGGGCTATGCACCGGAACAAAACGGTGTATAGGAGAGGAAAAACAGAACGGTAATGGAGATGGCTAGGTCTATGCTCTATGAGAAAGGCATACCGAAGAAATTTTGGGCGGAAGCTATTTATATGGCAGTCTATTTGCTAAAAACAGATGTCCAACAAAAGCAGTAAGGGACAAGACTCCAATTGAAGCCTGGAGCAACAAGAAGCCATCAGCAAAGCATCTCAAAGTATTTGGGTGTATATGCTATATGTTGGAAATGAAAATGGTTAATTCCAAAAATTAAGTTTTTTTATTACTTAAAATAATTTTGTTACTATAATTAACTTGATGGGTGTTAGGATCACTAGTCCAAACTTGGGTGGAATTATAGCCATCCATTTTCACTTCTTAGTGAATGAGAAACCTCTGGTTGTCCCACATTGGGCAAACCAAGGAGGAAGTTCATGCATTTTACCACAAACGTTCTATATAAGGAAAAGAACTAGTGGATTGGATATGGACTTGAGAAATGGACTAGTGGGCAAATGCACACATGTGCGGTGCTTCGCCGAAGCACCGCAGACCGCGGGCTTGGGGAGCTTGCGTGTGCTTTTGCGTGTGCTTTTGCGTGAGCCTTGGCGCGACCCTTTGCGCGACCCTTGTTGCGAGATATATATATATGAAACTTGCAACTTTGCAGCTGTGGAACCTGAGAGCTTTGAGGAAGCAGCTAAACAAGGTGTATGGGTAAATGCGATGGAAGAAGAGATCAATACAATTGAGAAAAATGGAACATGGGAGCGTGTTGAACGCCCACAAGACAAAGAAATCATTGGTGTGAAATGGGTCTACAAGACCAAAACTAATCCAGATGGATCGATTCAAAAACACAAGGCAAGACTCGTGGAAAAAGGTTTCTCGCAGCAGCCAGGGATTGATTACAATGAGACATTCGCACCAGTGGCACGGCTTGACACAATAAGAGCACTTGTGGCACTTGCAGCTCAAAAGAAGTGAAAATTTACCAGTTAGATGTTAAATCAACATTTCTAAATGGCGAGTTGGAGGAAGAAATATATATCCAGCAACCACAAGGTTTCATCAAGTTAGGTGAAGAAGAAAAAGTTCTAAAGCTAAAGAAAGCTCTCTACGGGCTTAAACAAGCACCACGGGCGTGGTATAGTCGCATTGACAAATACTTCACTGGTTCCGGATTCAGGAGGAGTTAGAACGAACCAACCCTCTACATAAAGACTACAGATTCGGGTACTCTTATTGTTGCTATGTATGTAGATGATCTCATCTATACAAGAAACAATGAATCTCTATTTCAAGAATTCAAAGAAGATATGATGAAGACAATCGAGCTTGACACAATCATCTATACTAGAAACAATGAATCTCTCCTCCATTTAGAGAGTTTTCTGTTCATCCAACACAACACCAGTTCCTTAGCACTACGACTACAGAATCAGTTCAGCAACAGGATCGTGAAGGCTGCCCAGCAACGTCCCTTGGTGGAACTGACCCATGTACAGCAGCAGTAGCATCACCTGGTAGAACTCACTCACGTACAACAGCACCACTTCATATTGGACGAGTCACCAGCAGCAACAACATAGCACCAGCAGATACACTTCAGCAGCAACAGACAAGAATCCGATCAGCAGCAACATCACCTGCTCACGAACAAGGATCTCTATCAGACTCATTTCGGCAGCAACGAACATCCACAAGCTCAGCACCAACATCACCTGTTCACATACAGGATACTCCAACAGATACACTTCGAAAGCAGCAAACAGGCAGTAGCTCAACCAGCGCCAGTTCTGATCCTTCCATCACAGCAGCAACATGTCCTCCACCCACCGAACAAATAACTTTAAAATAGGCATAAATACATCAACTTGTCCCTGTACACCCAATGGTAACAAGAGGAAAATCAGGCATATCGAAACCCATCAATAAACTCTGTCTAAACGTAACCAAACATCCTCTTCAAACACCGGATTATATGGCACCAACATGTTACAGCAAAGCAACTCAAGATCCTGACTGGCGTCACTCAATGGATGATGAATACAATGCTTACATTCGTAATGGTACATGGTCCTTAGTTGCTTAAGAACCCGGTATGCATGACATTGGTTCGAAATGGGTTTTTCGGGTTAAACAAAATTCTGATGGTTCAATTGCCAAATACAAGTCCAGGTTGGTTGCAAAAGTATTTCACCAGCGAGAGGGTGTGGACTATGGCAAAACTTTCATCCCGGTTGTAAAACCTTGTACTATCAGGTTAGTTCTTCCTATTGCTGTTATGAACAAATGGAAAATGAGACAATTAGATGTGCAAAACGCCTTTTTGCATGGTGAACTTGAAGAAGAAGTGTATATGCAACAACCGGCAGGATATGTGGATCAGAATTCCCCAAAACATGTTTGCAAGCTACAAAAAGCCTTGTATGGACTAAAGCAGGCACCAGAGTATGGTTTGGCGACTCAGTCAATACTTGATATCACAGGGCTTCAAAAGATCAATCTCTGACAATTCCTTGTTTAAGCGGCAACACAAAAATTATCTCGTTTATATCCTTATCTATGTGGAGGATATAATCGTTACAGGTTCTGATCCTTCTCTTATCAACAAGTTAATTTCTGACCTTAGTGAAGCTTTTGCAGTAAAAGATATGGGGTCCTTGTCTTAATTCTTGGGCTTAGAAGTTCTGCAGCAGGGAAACTCGGTTATCCTCAGTCAACAAAAATACACGGCTGATTTGCTCCAACGCACGAAACTAGATGGCTCCAAACCAGTCATGAATCCATTAGCTTCCCAGCTAAAACTCCATAAGCAAAGCTCTACGAAGTTCCGTGATCCGTCTCTATATAGAAGTGTGGTGGGAGCCTTGCAATACCTACATCTTACACGGCCGGATATATCTGTGGCGGTGAACAAATCATTTCAATACATGCAAGATCCTTATATTGAACACTGGGAGCTATGATAGGTGCATAATTCACACATATAAAGTAGTTTTTCCTGAACCTTATTTGCTATATTTGAGTGAATTACTAGGTATTTTGATTACTTTTGTAGTTTTGTTAGTTTTTCAGGTTACAGCTCAGAAACCCGCAGAATGGAGCTTAAGAGCTAGAATCACCGAGGATCCAGTGAAACTCTGCTTAAAATAGGCCTTTCACATATCACAGTGTAGGTAATTGAATTACAAAGCCAATGGTGAAAGAATGAAGTCATTCTGATCAAAATTGAGGAAGATATGGGCAAAGCCCCGAAGTGGCTTATTTGGCCTATGCAGCCAGCGGCCAGGCGCAAGTGCGGCTGAAGCATGGATCGGTAATGTGCTAAGTCATGATTTGAAGAGCTAGAGTGGTCCGAGTGGAAGGTGGCTAGCCTTGGTGGACTCATGGCTATCTTGTGGAGGTTCTATGGGATTGGGAAAGCTTTGGAGTTGCCATAACTTGTGGGGCTGGAATTAGGAAACTTAGCACATTTCCTATTCCTAGTCGGTTTCCTAAAAGTGGCCAATTCTAGTATAAGAAGAAAAATCGGTTTTCTCATGGATTCTTTTGGTGAATTTGGGGCAGAGAATATAGGAGATCTTGTAGGAAAAGGAGAGTTTGAGGCAAGGAAGGAAAGGTGGGGCAACAACAATATTTTGGACTTAGCCACTCACGTAAAAGAGCTAGAAAATAGGCTAAAAAGACTGAAGCAAAGGTTGGCTGGGTACTCACGTATAAAAGGGAGAGTTTGCTGCTGTATTACATATCACGAAAACACATAGGTATACAGGAGATATCACGGTGAAACAAATACAATACAGGAGGGAAAGAAGAAGACAGCAAAGGAAAAAGGCTGAAGGCGTTTTGGAGGCTGCTGGCTATCTTTGCAGCTGCGCTTCGAAGCCACAATTGTTCGTCGCAACTTTTCCGGGTTTGATTTACTTTATCTCTTAATTGTTTTCCATGGGTTTTGAGAAACCCATGATGAGCTAAACCCTTCTATATTGGTTAGGGATGTAATCTGATGTTTGAAGACATGTTTATCAATTGAATGGCGCATATTCCATGATTTCATGCTGTTTTTAATATCGTTCATGTTCTACTGCGTATAATAACATATGATTGATTGCTGATTTATTTGAGTTCGAAATTAGATAAATAAGCATTGGCATCTATTGCTAGACTGGAGTTCTGAGAGTCGATTCTGTTGAGGGACTCCGGTTACAAGTAGCATAGCATATTTGTTAACAATACTTAAAATTGCCATGCGAATATGTGTAGAAGCTTGACCTAGGCTAAATCCTGTGGAGGTACTCACTTGGGTTGTTTAGATTAACCTCAACTCACAAAGGCCATAGCTATCATTGGGTTAAACTCGAGTGGAGGTACTCACTCAGGTTATCCAGTGCTAAGAATTCAAAGGGTGGAGGTACTCATTCTTTGATGATATTAGGAGTTTTGCCGAAGTAGACGAGATAACTGGCTACTTTAGGGTTCTTGGTATTACTAATGCATGATTGATTGGGTATGCTTTGATTGATAACATGTTGGATGACTGAAGATGAAACCTCTAACCAATGCTTTTTCTCCCTCATTTACATTTCTATTTACTTGCTTTATTTTAGTTTAGTTTAGCTTAAATCACAACACAACCCCCCCTGTTTAGATAAGAAACCGAAAGTAAATAAAAATCATTAGCCTCTCTGTGGGAACGAACTTGTTCTTATTTGCTATACTTAAATCTATTTTAGAAGAGTAAGAACTCGATTATTTTGGACGATTGACAACCGACCAAGCTACTCAAGCGAATTTTACGTTATCTCAAGCACACTGTCAACTATGGTCTACACTTTAGGCCGTCATCGGGCTTCAATATTCAAGCATATTCTAATGCAGATTGGGAAGGTAATCTAGATGATCGACGCTCTACCAGTGGCTATTGTATCTATTTTGGTGGTAATCTTATTTCCTGGAGTGCCAGAAAACAAAAGACTGTCTCTAAATCCAATACAGAAGCAGAATATAGAGGATTAGCTATCGCCACTTCAGAAATTCTCTAGATTCAGTCCTTGCTGAAAGAGCTTTGCCTACCTACCACTCCGTCTGTTTTATGGTGTGACAATCTGGGTGCCACATACTGTACTTAACCGCTAATCCAGTCTTTCATGCTCGAACTAAGCACATTGAAATCGACTACCACTTTTTCCGTGAAAGAGTTGCTGCAAAGGAACTTCAGGTACGATTCATATCATCCAAAGATCAAATAGCCGATATTTTTACTAAAGGACTACCATCTCAGAGGTTCCAATTCTTAAGAAGCAAGTTGAACATTCGTCAGCTCCCCTTCAACTTGAGAGGAAGTGTTGAACCATACAGCCAGAACCGGTCCTGATACACCTGCCAACCATCCTTAGCATTTTTCAAAAATATATTCTTGACAGATTTAATTAGATTCTCTTTAATGTTTTGTGATTTCCTTTTATCCTTAATATTTGTTAGAGTATATTTTCCTTAATGTTTTAGGATTTCTTTTTATCCTTAATAATTGTTTTAAGATATTCTACTAAATGTAAAATACCACTCTTACTATAAATAAGATTGTCTCCTGTATGGTTGATATGAAAAGAAAAATAAAGAAAAACATATTCGCGTCTCAACTTAATGCACTATTTTCTTGGGATTGAAATTAGTTAAGAGGAAGAAGGAATCTTTATATGTCAGTAAAAATATATTGAAAACCTATTAAAAAGGTTCAAGACGGTTGGATACAAGACTGTAGCTACACCATTGGTACCTAATGAGAAACTAAGAAAGGAAGATGGATCAGCAAAAGCAGGTGCATCAGTCTACAAAAGTCTTATTGGAAGTTTATTATACATTACGGTAACAAGACCGGATATCATGTATGCAACTACTTTTTTTCGAGATTCATGCAAAGTCCAACACAAATACATTATGGAGCAGCAAAGAGAACACTAACATATCTTCAAGGCACTAAGGAGTATGGCATATGGCACAAGTGAATTCCAGACTCAAAATTAGATGGGTATACGGACAATGACTGGGATAGTTCAATGGATGACATGAGAAGCACATCAGGCTATACGTTCTCATTCGGTGTTGGTATCTGATAGACACATTTTTATGTCTAATTTTTCCGTAATTATCTATTTTGTTAGTGCTCGATTTTATACTTATTGTGTGATTTTATGTCTTTGTAGATATTCTTGGAAAATAAATATTTGTGGAAAAATTGGCTCGAAAAGTTGTTAAAGGCACCCGAAGAAAATTATTAAAGGCACCCAAGAGTTAGATTAGGGGCACCCTTCATTTCAAATTCAAATCTGAAACTGGCGGGAAGAAATTTTTCACGCGTGAAACAGAGTCTGAGTTGGTGGAAAGCGAGATTTTTTGGATTAAACAGCTGTTTTGATATCTTGGAAACAAGAAACAACCAAAACAAGTTTAAACACGTCAATAACAAGAGTTTCACGCCGGAAAAATGGGTGAAAAGTCAAGTTGGAGGCCGGAAGAGGATTTCTTTTATGTTTCGGATTAACAAGGGTTTTGGATTGTTTGTTTGAGTCCTTATCGACTAAGGACTGGTAGTTAGGGTTGGGGAGACTATATAAAGCAAAGAGAAACAAGAAAAAAATCATTTGGAGTCGGGAGAAAAAATTCAAAGAAAAAAAAATTCCGCTGGTGAAGAAGAATAAGAAGTACAGATCACACCAAAAGACAGTTGTTGATTCTGTCACCTTTTCTTTCGTCTTTTACTGCGCCTAGAAGCAGTCTTTTATTCTTTGTTTTATTTTCTCTCTTCAGCAACAAAGAAAACAGTTTCAGCAACACAGAAAACAGTCTCAACAACACTTATATCCGTAGTTGTTTTCTTTGGTACTTTTGTTTTTCTCTTCTTTTACGCACTTTGAGTTATAAACATGTATTTTGAGAGAGTGTTTGACATGAGGAGTTAGACCCCATTGCTGAGGCGACGGAGGAAGCCATTTTTCCAATAATAAAGTGGTATATTTTTATCTTATTAATTTTTTGTAATTCTTTTTTGATTATTTGTTTTGAATTAAAATTGAAATAATGATTTTTATCGATTAGTTGTATTTTCTTTTGATGAGTCATGGTTAGTTTAGATCTATTGGTGTCTCATACTTTTGATTTACAACTATTATTTTGAAAATCTAACTTTAGCAATATTTAGAATCAATTGAATGTATGAGTTGCAAAATAATTGTTAATACTAAATCATTTAAAAAAGTGGCTGATGGTGGAATCCTTAGTCTCAGTTCTTTCTATAATCTGAAATAAATTTTACTTGAATCTTCTTTATTTTTAGTATCAAAATTAGGTTTAAAAATAAAATCTTTACATGTCTGAGTATGAATCTTTTACCACTATTTCTAAAACACATTAATTTTTGGCGCCGTTTCCGGGGACTTTTCTTTAGGTTTAGAGTTTTAGATTTACTTTTAGGATTTTATTTTTGTTTTTAGTATTATTTTTACTTTGTTCTATTTTACGTTTCTTTGGGTATTTATATTTTTGCTACATGTTTTGGATTTTGGATTAAAAGGAAATTGATCCAAAGACTTTGATGATTAAAGAGTTGGAGTTAAAGTTAAAGCTAAAAGAACGGAAAAGAAGACAAAGAATTTTATTCTTAATTAGATTTTATTTTTACTTGTTAGATTTTATTTGTTTTTCTTTTTAGAAAATTGTATTAGGAAATCTTTTATTATTTCTGTAATTTTTCTTTTATTTTGGATATTTTTGGACTTTATTTTGGGACTTTGGACATTATTATTATTTTTTAAACCCTACGGAAGGGTAATTTAAATATAAACTGCAACATAGAAGGACGACAATTACTATATTGTCTCGGCCCCTCGGGTTCGTACACTGACACAGGAGTCAGTGGCCCCAGTCGACTACAACCTATTCATCCCCCGTCTGGTACGGGAGATAATACTCGATCAACTCACGAATCCCCTGTAAGTGGGTTTACTGCATTCCTTCGTATGCATTTGTTGAGAAACTGGATACGAATTTACTTTTCTAGTAAAGGGAAAGAACTGTCCATACAAGATAAGGACTCGGATTTCATCACCGTTTCCTTCTTGCCGCTTTAGGAACACGTTACCAAACGCGAACCTAAGATTAAAATTTTGATTAGAAGGAAACCGATAGGATAACGAGCTTATAGGAAAGTCATTCAAAAGGACTGTATTGGTTACTCTGTTAGCCTAACTCAAAGTTTATGAAAATTATTTTAAGTAGATTCGAGCCGCGTTGTAACCCAAGGAAACGTTTCCTAATAGACAGGGTTATCAAAGCTCCTCAGAGATTATCATGTTTCCATTCGAATTAATCTAATTCGGATCGTTCTAAGAGGTTTTCTAAAACTGTAACTAGTTTCTTTTAAAAGAATAAAAGCTGGTCTAGAAACAATCTAAGCGGACCCATCATGCTTTTTGTCTGCTAGATTCAATAGGTTTGATTTGGTTGAGTCATCCTTTCTTGTGATTGTTTAGAATTCCCTTCCAATTAGGATTTTTTTTTTTTACTTTTTTTTTTGTGTATGCCAAGACTGCTCGAAATCATCACTGAACGAGCTTGGAAAAGAGACACTCTAGGTCGTTTGATTAGTGACAAACCTAGGAGTTTTGTCCCTGGAAACGAGGACCTCGAAGACTCTTCTTTTGATTGCTCTGTTTTTGGAAATTTCAATTTTGAGAACTTGACACTGTGTGAAGAAGTTACTCCTAGTCCTTTGATAGTGCCAGTAATCGCAACTTTAAAAGATTTGTTGAACCCAACTAGGACTTCTCGTCCATCATGTATGAAGTTAGTTGAAACTGAAGCGAACTATGAGTTAAAACCTGGGAACATACAGATGCTCCAAATCTTCTTAGGGAAAGAAAATGAAAACCTCTATTTCCTTGTTAGGGATTTTGAGGAAATATCTAGTACCATCAGGATTAAGGACCTAGATGATGAAGCATTCAAACTTAGATTGTTTCCTTTTTCACTAAGAGACAAAGCTAAATCTTGGCTATATAGTTTGACTTATGAGTCCATTGAAACCTATGAACAACTTGCATCTGTCTTTTTCCAGAAGTTTTTCCCTAGGAACAAAACATCATCTATTAGGAAGCAAATTTGCACATTTGCTCAACAAGAAGTAGAATCTTTATATAGGTTTTTGGAAAGGTTCAATGACTTATTATCACAATGTCCACATCATGGTTTAGAAAAAGTAAGTCTAGATCAGATCCTCTACGAGGGTTTAGATTATTCGACAACAACCATGGTTGAGTCTTTATGCATAGGTGGGTTTGAAAATAAAACTGTCGATGGTGCGAAGACATTTTTGAATGAAATCGTCGAAAAAAATCCAGCAATGGGAAAATAGTAGGGAACCCCAAAAAACAATTCTTCTAAGTAGAGGAAATGTCAATAGGGTAGAAGGATCTTTTGAATCAGATGCCAAAATAGCAGCTATATCAAAAAGGTTAGAAGCTTTAGAACCGAGTCAATCTAGTTGTGGAATTGATCCCAAGTCATTTTTGGAAGGACAGACTGTTGAAGAGCAAGCCCATGCTCTTTATAACAACACTAGATTTGATAATCATCAGAATTTTGACCCTTATTCAAAAACCTATAACCCTGGTTGGAGAAACCATCCTAACCTTTCTTGGTCTAAGGGTCAGAGTCAAGGTCAGTCTAGTATTTCTAAGGTTCCCGCAGGTTTTGGCTATACTAAGAATTCTTCAGGACCAACACAATTTCAGAACCATTCAGATAAGAAGATCATGAGTTTAGAAGAGTCTCTCACCTTTTTATCTCATAACACTGCTAAGTTTCAGCAATCGGTTGAACAAAATTTAGAAGACGATAAAAAGATGAGCCAGTCTAACTCTCAGGCTATTTACCATTTACGAACCCAGTTTAGTAAGTTGAATGAGTCTTTGAGATAAAAAGGTAAGTTTCCTAGTCAGACCCAACCCAATCCTAGAGGAGTTCATGAAGTATCTTCTGGTGAGAAATCATCGAAGCATGTGAATGCAATTAGAACCCTTAAGAATGGTAAATTGGTAGACAACAACGTAACCATGCCTGATAGTGAACATATTGTAGTTTACCCTTCTGAACCAGTAGATGAAGAAACTGATGAAGTCTCTAAAGAGCCCGATGCAGTTCCTTATAAGCCAGATTTTACGTCCAGAACCCCGCTCCCACAACTATTAGCACCAACAAAGAAGGAATCCAACTTTAACCACATATTTTAGGTTTTTAAGCAAGTCACTATCAACCTTCCATTATTAGATGCAATTAGGAAGATTCCTACTTATGCCAAGTTCCTTAAGGATATGTGTACCGAAAGCGTAAGCTTAGTGTTGATAGGTGCATAAATCATACATTTTAAGTAGTTTTTCCTGACCCTTATTTGTTATATTTGAGTGAATTACTATGTTTTATTATTACTTTCGAAGTTTAGTTATCTTTTCAGGTTACAGTTCAGAAACCTGCAGAATGGAGCTGTATGAGAAGAATTACCGAGGAGCCAGTAAAACTCTGCTTAATTTAGGCCTTTTCACCCTCCACAGTGTAGGAAATTGAATTACGAAGCCAACGGCGAAAGAACGAGGTCATTCTGATCTTGTATGAGGAATTTATGGGCAAAGCCACATGGTGGCAAACTAGCTTGTGCTGCTAGCGCCTAGGCGCTAAGTTGGCTGAACCGCAAGTGCTAAGGTGCTAAGTGGTTAGTTGGAGGTGCTAGAGTGGTTTGGTGGACTAGTGGCTAGCCTTGGTGGATCAGTAGCTAGCTTGGGGAAGTCATATGGGATTAGGAAAGAATTTGGAGTTGCTATATCTTGTTGGGATGGAATAAGGAAACTTAGCACATTTCCTAATTCCACTAGGATTGTGAAAGTGGCTAACTCAAGTTCTATAAAAGAAACTCAGGCCTTTCTCGTGGCAAGCCTTTTGGAGAGGTAGCTATAGCACATATTGGAGGTCCAAGGGATATTTGGGGTCAGGTTTACTATACAAGGAAAGACACAAGTCTACTCACGTAAGGAAAGCTAAAAACGCAAGGATTCTCGGTTGGGATGGACTTAGCATTCTCTGGGATGGAATTTCTCTCACGTATAAGAGGGAGAAGTTGGATGGAAATAGAACATCATCTAGGTCACGTTATCATACAGGAGATTAGGTTTGAGGAGAAGAAAAGAGGCGCAAGAACACAACAAAGAAAAAGGGGACAGCGCAACTTGAAGGCTGGCCACTTTTTCATACAGGCGATTCTGCAAAAACAATTTTTCGCTATCTTTCCGGGTTTGATTGTATTTTCTTTATTGATTTCCTTGGGTTTTAAGAAACCCATGATGAGATAAACCCTCTATATTGGTTAGGGATGTAATCTGAAGTTAGAAAACATGTTTATTTATTGAATGACGCATGCTCATAATTTCATGCTATTTTTAATATCGTTCATGTTCTACTGATTATAGTATTACATATGATTGATTGCTGATTTGTTTGAGTCCGGAATCAGGTAAATAGGCATTGATATCTACAACTAAACTGGAGTTCTAAGAGTCGAATGTGTCGAGGGACTCCGGTTATAGGTAGTATAACATATTTGTTAACGATGCTTAAAATTGCCACACAAGTATGTGTAGAAGCTTGACCTAGGTTGAATCCGAGTGGAGAATTGCGCCGGGTTAGTTAGATTAACCTCAACTCACAAAGACCATAGCTATCATTGGATTGAACTCGAGTGGAGGTACTCACTCAGGTTATCCGGTGCTAAGAATTCAAAGGGTGGAGGTACTCATTCTTTGATGATATTAGGAGTTTTGCCGAAGTAGACGAGATAACTGGCTACTTTAGGGTTTTTGGTATTATTAATGCATGAACGTTGAGTATGCTTTGATTAATAACATGTTGGAAAACGGACGATGAATTCTCTAACCGATACTTCTCTCTCTGATATTCGTTTTTAGTGTCTAAATTGCACCTTAATTTCTAGTGAGTTAGTATTCGATTGTGTGTCTATTACGTGTTTTTATGCTTTTGTAGGTACATTAGAAGAATAAAGATTTGTGGAAAAATTGGCTCAAAAAGTGTTCAAAGCACCCGGGAAAATGGATCAAGGCACCCACACTTTGGATTGGGGCACCCTTGGATCGGGCTGAGCTGGATCGGGTCAACCCAGCGAGCCAGCGGGTCAACCCAGCGAGCCAGCGAGTTAACCCAGGATCGGCCGATCCAACTCATCGGGAAAGTCCTGTTTCAAACAGGAATGGATTTGGTTGCGATTTTTGGGTTGTTTTCGGCAATTGAAGATGACCCATTGCAATTAGAGTTGGAAGAAATCGAAAGACATCAAGAAATCCCGTGAAATCAGCTCGAGAAACCCATTTCTGGCCGGAATCAGGACTCGGTTCCTGTTTGGATTGGGATTGAAGAATTGGAGTGATTCGAGAGAGTTCTATTAGGTTTAGAACTCTCTCTAGGGTTTGTGAAGTCTATAAATACCAAAAGAATCGAAGAAAAACATATACGGAAGCCTAGGGAGCAATTCAGAGAAAATCCGGTGAAGTTCCGGTGCCGCCGGTGACCTGCTGGTGCTCCGGCCGGCTTGTTCTTCATCCACCATCACCGAAGAAGACGACTCAGTAACATTTATAAGTGTTGCTGTTCCACTGTTGCAGCTCTGCTCCTGTTGCGTTAAGTTTTGAACGTTCTGTTGCTTAAAGCTCTTTGTAACAGCTGAACCCTGTTCTGTGACACTTATATACGTATCTGTTCAGCTGTTGCACTATTCTTAAACCTTGTAATCAATATTTTGAGCAATGAAATCAACTTTTGAGCAAGTTTTCTTCACCATGGGGTAAGTTTATTTACTGGGATGATGGATAAGGTATTTTTCTCAATTTTATGTGATTTAATTATTTTCTAATAATTATTTATAATTCTTTTATTATTATTTGCATGGATTTAAATTAGAAAAAAATAGTTTTTATTAAATAGTTGTGTTCTCTTTTGATGGGTCATGCTTAGTTAATTACTCTTGATGTCTCATGCTTAGGATTTACAATTATTCTTTTAGGAAACATATTTTTGGCAAACTTGAATTAAATTGTTAAAAAGAATTACATGATTAATCACATGAATTGTTAGAAATAACTGAATCCTGATTCCTAGTTTTCTCCATATTTTCTAAAAATCATCTCTAGTGTATTTTCCTGATTTTTATTAGTTTAGGTTAAGTCTAATATTTTCTAAAATCATTACCTTCACAAGTTCGAGAATCGAACCTCTTTTTACCACTATATAAAATCACATCAGTAGTATAACATATTTGTTAACGATGCTTAAAATTGCCACACAAGTATGTGTAGAAGCTTGACCTAGGTTGAATCCGAGTGGAGAATTTCGCCGGGTTAGTTAGATTAACCTCAACTCACAAAGACCATAGCTATCATTGGATTGAACTCGAGTGGAGGTACTCACTCAGGTTATCCGGTGCTAAGAATTCAAAGGGTGGAGGTACTCATTCTTTGATGATATTAGGAGTTTTGCCGAAGTAGACGAGATAACTGGCTACTTTAGGGTTTTTGGTATTATTAATGCATGAACGTTGAGTATGCTTTGATTAATAACATGTTGGAAAACGGACGATGAATTCTCTAACCGATACTTCTCTCTCTGATATTCGTTTTTATTAATCTGCTTTAGCTTGTTTTAGTATAATTTAGTTAAAATCACAACAAAAACGCCCCCTGTTTACTTGCGTAATTGAAAGTAATTAACAATCACTAGCCTCTCTGTGGGAACGAACTTGTTCTTATTTGCTATACTTTAATCTATTTTGGAAGAGTAAGAACTCGATTATTTTGGTTGATTATGACACGACCAAATTTTGGCGCCGCTGCCGGGGAGGCATAACGAATTGTTATTTATTTTTAGTTTTGTTTTTGTTTTATTTAACACGGTTCTGAATTTTTTTTTTTAAGTACTTGAATGCGCATACGACTTCGATCAGGCACTTTATTGAACGAACTAGTCCGGGCAGCCAACACGCCACTTCCTCCGAGTACAGCAAGCGAGTTTGCAGATTCAGACGTAGAAGCAGAATCAGCAACAATGGCTGACGCCGAGCGCACACTGAAAGATCTAGCATCTCATATGCTAGATACGCAACAATGGTGCATACAGACGGCTTCTACTTTTGATATTAAGCCGGGATTGATCCATGAACTTCCGAAGTTTCACGGGATGACTAACGAGGACCCGAATAAGCATCTGGTGGACTTCAATAACATCATGATGGCCATGGTTGGGGCTGAACCCGACGTTGATGGAGCCATGCTACGATCTTTTCCATTTTCTCTGATGGACACGGCTAAGGAATGGTTATACTATTTACCTTCCGGCAGTGTTACAACTTGGAACGGCTTGAAGAAGCTCTTTTTAGAGAGATATTTCCCTGCATCAAAGGCTACTCGAATCCGTAAAGAAATTTGCGGTATGCAGCAGATGGTAGGCGAAACACTGTATGAATGCTGGGAACGGTACAAAAGATTAGTCGCTAGTTGCCCACATCATCAATTCAGCGATGCTTTGATCGTACAGTACTTCTACGATGGGCTTCAACCAAGCGACAGAAATCTTCTTGACGCCGCAGGTGGTGGTGCACTGGTAAACAAAACTATAACTCAGGCTAGAGATTTAATTGAGAATATGGCAGCAAACTCTCAACAATTTCTGAGCCGTGAGTCACCGGTCAAAAGGGGTGGCCGAAGTTAGCTCCGCACCGCATCTAGAGCACAAAATCAGCCAAATGGAGAAAATGATGCAACAAATGGTTGATGTGATCATTCCATCTTATGAGGGAGAAGCCGAATAGGTGAGGCAATATTTCCGAATCAGCAGAGGCAAAGGTATGATCTCTATTCCAATACGTATAATCCAGGTTGGAGAGATCACCCGAATTTCAGCTATGCGAATCAGCAATTTGCGGCTTCAAGGCCGGCCTTCAACCACCAGAATGGGATGCAACAACAAGCACAACCACCACAACAAGATCAAAATTCAGAGTCGTCAGAGATGATTTCCATGATGAAAAATATGACGGCACAGATGCAGAAAAATCAGCAGAACACGGAAAACGCGATAAAAGAGTTACAGACTCAGATGACCGCTATGGCCGGTAGATTGAACCTTCTGGAGACACAGAATAGTGGGAAATTCCCTTCTTAACCCATCTATCCAAGAGAAAATGTCAGTGACGTGACATTGAGAAGTGGTACACGAACTGTACAACCAGAAGAAGCCGAGAAAAATAGAGACCCGA
Source organism: Papaver californicum (assembly GCA_023531435.1). Lineage (NCBI taxonomy): Eukaryota > Viridiplantae > Streptophyta > Magnoliopsida > Ranunculales > Papaveraceae > Papaver > Papaver californicum. Next base: position 393,616 of record JAJJMC010017678.1, read on the forward strand.
AAGGGCCGGTTCCGGAAAAAGAGAGTAACTGTAACTCTGAAGAGAGTCCTGACGCCTCTAAAAGTGCTGAGGTACCTAACGAAAATTCTAAAACTCCTTTATCTACTTACCTTCCTCCTCTACCTTTTCCTCGCAGGTTTGCTAATTCGAAAAAGGCGGAACAAGATAAGGATATCTTAGAAATTCTCAAGAAAATTCACGTGAACATCCCACTGATTGACGCAATTAAACAGGTCCCCAAGTATGCGAGAATTCTGAAGGACTTGTGCACCAATAAACAAAAATTAAACGGTAATGAGGTAATGAGAGTGGGGGAAAATACTTCGGCAATCTTGCAAAAGAAACTCCCATTCAAATGTACAGATCCCGGTAGTTTCGATATTCCTATTGTTATTGGTAACACAACGTTTAATAAGGCCATGCTAGATTTAGGAGCATCAATGAATGTTATGCCTGCATCTATATATGAATCTCTCAAGTTAGGACCTTTAAAAGAAACTGGAATTTTTTTACAACTAGCTGACCGTTCTAATGTATACCCTCGAGGTATTTTTGAAAATGTGCTTGTACGAGTTAATCAATTAGTTTTTCCAGCATATTTCTGTGTACTAGAGATGGCGGATGGATCAACTGATTCGTCTATACCATTGCTACTGGGACGTCCATTCATGCGAACAGCGTGAACAAAAATTGATGTCTATAATGGGACATTGACAATGGAATTCGATGGAGAAATAATACGTTTCAACATTTATGAGACGATGCGATATCCTAGTGACGTACATTCTTTTTTTTATATTAATGTTATTGATTCTTTGGCTAAACAAGTGTTTGATTTGCACAGGAAGGAGAAAACAAAGGCTTTGCATGATAATAGGATTTCTAAAAAACAGTTTACTGTTGGACAGAAAGTTCTACTGTGTAACTCTCGCCTTTATTGGAAGAAGTCTCGTTGGAAAGGACCCTTTACTGTGACTAATGTTTTTTCTCATGGTGCAGTGAAGATCCGTTGCTTGATAACGGGAAAGGAGCTTAAAGTGAACGGGCATCGCTTAAAGTCGTACTATGAGCCGTTTGAACCTGAAAAAGTTGCCATACAGTTAGAAGAGGCGCTCCCTCTGGAGGAGTAGCACAGATTGCCTCGTCGGGCTACAGACGTTAAACTAAGCGCTACATGGGAGGCAACCTATTGGTTTTGTATTTCTACCTTTTTCTTTTGTTTCTGATTTTATTTTTAGAGCATGTAGAATTTCCCATCTTGACGTTACATTAGATGATTCAATTTATATTGAGGACAATGTAAAGTTTAATTGTGGGGGAGTATTTAGGCATATAGATTTTTACGTAGAATTGTTAGGCATACACACATTTGCATGAAAACCTTCAACTTCTAGAGATTTTAGAGTCACTTGGCATACGGCTAGCTACGGTTACATACGGACTTCTACTCGAAACAACTGAACTTAGAAATATTAGAGAACTATATTCGGAGTGCTTAGTTTTTGAGAGGCTAGAGCCGACCAAAATGGACCTAAACCGCCGTTAGGAGAGTACAGTTTAGACTTGTAATCATTCAATACCCATGAGTGAGGCACCAGACCTTCAATTATACGTTTAGAGTGTTTCATCTGCGCTAATTCCGGTAGAATGATGAGCTACCTAACCTCGCACCAATTTTCAGCACTATTTTTGATCTCTTGAGTGCTAATTTTTATCAACCATGAGGGTGTCATCAGAATTGCTAACTTATTCTTGTAGTTTGGTTTGCAGTTGGCATCGTTCTCTCGACAACGTCCATAGAAACAGAGCATCATCAACAAGCGGAACGTCAAAAATTTGAAGGAAAATTGAAAGAGGAAATTCATATTTGAGTAAGCAACAGTACAATTAAACATGTTGAAGACTTACAAGAGCGAAAGAAATCGAAAGGTGTGGATTCTATACAGATTTAGAGACGAAACAGAACTCACGGGAAGAGAAAATACTCACGTAACAAGAAATTGAGAAAAATAGCAAAAGTGTCCAGGAGAAAGTGTATGAGGCAAGCAACTCACGCCAAAAAAAAAAAAAAAAAAAAAAAAACGTGAAAAAGAGTTGCTGAATATGTAATAAAGAGAAAAAAAAAAGAAAATATATTTTTTGCTGACCCAAAGCTATTCATTCGGAGTTACAGTGCTTGAAGTGGTATACAGGCCGTGAAGAAAAAAAGAGCTAAAAATCGTCAAGTTCTACGAAGTTCAAGAGTTCATTATCTACAGCTGATACCGAAGACGTTTCTATGGGATGTTGGGAGAGTGGTGCTGATTGTCGACCAGGTGAAAAGGTAAGTAACAATTCCCATCTTCGCATAATGGTTGATTTCCTTTCGTAGAGGTCACTAGAAAAATAAAAGGGGTTCTTTCTTGTCCCATTTTCTATGGGATCACATCTTAATATGACTCAAAAGGTTACCTTTCCTTCCTACCCGTCAACATGTGTAGGCCCTCTATCTTTATTCTTGCCTACACATATGTGAGAACCATAAAGTGCGTCTTTTGAGTGTCAAATTCATAAAACCCTATTGGTGAGGCAGAATTATTCGGTCACTCTCGAACCGGGACTCTTTTATTTGGTAGTTTTCTCCAAACTCAAGGATTAAGCATGAGAATAATGATCTTTATATTTCTGACTTCTTATTGTTGGTATGTAGAAACTTTATGTCTTTATAGCTATTTGGATGCAGGTGCTTTGGAAAATTTGGAAGTTGAAGCAGGTTTTGTGGGTAAATCTCTGGTAAACCCTCACGAGACTATAACTCGTCCACTAGGGACACCTAGGGGTTTAAAGTCTTGTTGCACATGCTAAGTGTAATCGTTTACTCGACGAAACGGAGTTGTATTTTAAATTAGTTTAGATTTGTAGTTTGCTCGAGGACAAGCAAAAGGCAAGTGTGGGGGAATTTGATAGGTGCATAAATCATACATTTTAAGTAGTTTTTCCTGACCCTTATTTGCTATATTTGAGTGAATTACTATGTTTTATTATTACTTTCGAAGTTTAGTTGTCTTTTCAGGTTACAGTTCAGAAACCTGCAGAATGGAGCTGTATAAGAAGAATTACGGAGGAGCCAGTAAAACTCTGCTTAATTTAGGCCTTTCACCTTCCACAGTGTAGGAAATTGAATTACGAAGCCAACGGCGAAAGAACGAGGTCATTCTGATCTCGTATGAGGAAGTTATGGGCAAAGCCACATGGTGGCAAACTAGCTTGTGCTGCTAGCGCCCAGGCGCTAAGTTGGCTGAACCACAAGTGCTAAGGTGCTAAGTGGTTAGTTGGAGGTGCTAGAGTGGTTTGGTGGACTAGTGGCTAGCCTTGGTGGAGTAGTAGCTAGCTTGGTGAAGTCATATGGGATTAGGAAAGAATTTGGAGTTGCTATATCTTGTTGGGATGGAATAAGGAAACTTAGCACATTTCCTAATTCCACTAGGATTGTGAAAGTGGCTAACTCAAGTTTTATAAAAGGAACTCAGGCCTTTCTCGTGGAAAGCCTTTTGGAGAGGTAGCTATAGCACATATTGGAGGTCCAACGGATATTTGGGGGTCAGGTTTACTATACAAGGCAAGACACAAGTCTACTCACGTAAGGAAAGCTAAAAACGCAAGGATTCTCGGTTTGGCTGGACTTAGCATTCTCTGGGCTGGAATTTCTCTCACGTATAAGAGGGAGAAGTTGGCTGGAAATAGAACATCATCTAGGTCACGTTATCATACAGGAGATTAGGTTTGAGGAGAAGAAAAGAGGGGCAAGAACACAGCAAAGAAAAAGGGGACATCGCAACTTGAAGGCTGGCCACTTTTTCATACGGGCGATTCTGCAGAAACAATTCTTCGTTATCTTTCCGGATTTGATTGTGTTTTCTTTATTGATTTCCATGGGTTTTAAGAAACCCATGATGAGCTAAACCCTCTATATTGGTTAGGGATGTAATCTGAAGTTAGAAAACATGTTTATTGATTGAATGGCGCATGCTCATAATTTCATGCTATTTTTAATAGCGTTCATGTTCTACTGATTATAGTATTACATATGATTGATTGCTGATTTGTTAACGATACTTAAAATTGTCAAGCAAGTATGTGTAGAAGCTTGACCTAGGTTGAATCCGAGTGGCGAATTGCGCCGGATTAGTTAGATTAACCTCAACTCACAAAGACCATAGCTATCATTGGATTGAACTCGAGTGGAGGTACTCACTCAGGTTATCCGGTGCTAAGAATTCAAAGGGTGGAGGTACTCATTCTTTGATGATATTAGGAGTTTTGCCGAAGTAGACGAGATAACTGACTACTTTAGGGTTTTTGGTATTACTAATGCATGAACGTTGAGTATGCTTTGATTAATAACATGTTGGAAAACGGACGATGAATTCTCTAACCAATACTTCTCTCTCTGATATTCGTTTTTATTAATCTGCTTTAGCTTGTTTTAGTATAATTTAGTTAAAATCACAACAAAAACCCCCCCTGTTTACTTGCATAATTGAAAGCAATTAACAATCACTAGCCTCTCTGTGGGAACGAACTTGTTCTTATTTGCTATACTTTAATCTATTTTGGAAGAGTAAGAACTCGATTATTTTGGTTGATTACGACACGACCAAGTGTACAAAAGAAAGCCTTTTTAGCTAGTCATGTGAGTTCAATTATCCCGAACAATACAACTCCTAAGTACAAAGACCCAGGTTCCCCAACCATTTCTTGCATAATAGGTAACTACCGTGTTGAAAAAGCGTTACTTGATTTAGCAGCTAGTGTGAACTTACTTCCGTACCATGTGTACCTCCAGCTAGGACTTGGTGATTTGAAACCTATTCAGATAACACTGCAATTAGATGATAGGTCTGTGAAAATTGCTCGTGGTGTCATAGAGGATGTTCTTATTGAGGTCGATAAGTGTATTTATCTAGTGCATTTTGTTTTCCTTGATACCCAACCTGTCCCTGACCCTGAGAATCATATACCTCTGATATTAGGTCGCCAGTTTTTAGCTACATCTAATACGATCATTAACTGCGGAAATGGTATTATCAACTTATCTTTTGGTAATATGAATATTGAGCTGAATATTTTCAATATTAGTAAGCAACCACCTGAGCTAGATGACACGTGGATTGAAGAGGTGAACATGATAGGAATATTAGTTCATGAGTCATTACCAAACACTTTGGGTTTGATTTTGATGATGATAATGTGATTAATGAGGTGAATGTTTTGTTAGATTCATCCCCTTTGATAGACACTAATAATGGATGGAAACCTAAGTTGGAACCACTATCAGTTTCTAAGTCTACCCTAATTCCTTCTCTAGAAGAGCCTTCTAAGTTGAACCTAAAGCAACTACCAGATAATCTGAAGTATGTGTATTTAGGCCCATCTGAGACTTTGCATGTGATTGTAGCATGCGACTTGGATAATAACCAGGAAAGTAGGCTAGTGACCGTGCTTCAAGACAATAAGGAAGCTTTAGGATGGACCATAGCAGACATTAAGGGTATAAGTCCTACTGTTTGTATGCATCAGATTCACTTAGAGGATGATACCAAACCGTCTAGGGAGATGCAACGTCGAATTAACCCTAACATGAAAGAAGTAGTTCGAACTGAGGTGCTTAAGTTGTTAGATGCGGGTATTATCTACCCTATTTAAGACAATAAGTGGGTCATCCCCGTTCAGATGTTCCCAAGAAATCAGGTATCACTTTAGTCCAGAATGATAACAATGAGTTAATCCCAACCCGAGTGATCACGGAGTGGCGTGTTTGTATTGACTATAGAAATATGAACAAGGTCACGAAAGGACTACTTTCCCCTTCCTTTCATCGACCAAATGCTTGAGAGATTAGCTGGACATAGCCATTATTGCTTGCTAGATGGTTTTTCTGGTTATAATCATATTGTTATTTCCCCAGAAGACCAAGAGAAAACCACTTTTACCTGTCCCTTTGGTACCTTTGCATATAGACGCATGCCTTTCGGGTTATGTAATGCACCCGATACTATTTAGCGTTGTATGATGAGCATATTTTCTGACATGGTAGAATGGTTTTTAGAGGTCTTTATGGATGATTTTTTCAGTATTTAGGTAATCTTTTGATGAGTGCTTGCATCATTTGACATTAGTGTTGACTAGGTGAAGGAAAAGAATTTAGTGCTTAATTTGGAAAAATGCCATTTCATCGTTCGATCAAGAATTGTTTTAGGGCATATCGTATCTTCTAAAGGTATAGAGGTAGACAAAGACAAAGTTGACCTTATTAAGACTTTACAGGTTCCCAAAACTGTACGATATGTTAGGTCATTCTTAGGGTATGCAGGTTTTTATCGTCGATTCATTAAGGATTTTAGTTTGATTTGTAGACCTCTTTGATCTGCTTGCAAAAGATGTTAAGTTTGTCTTTGATGATGCTTGTTTAGAGGCTTTTGAGAAGCTTAAGACCTTACTCACTACTGCCCCCATAGTCCAGGCACCTAACTAGAACCTACCCTTTGAGATAATGTTTGATGCTTCAGATTATGCTATTGGTGTTGTGTTAGGTCAGCGAAAAAACAAATTACTTCATGTGATTTACTATGCCAGCAAAACTCTAAATGATGCCCAACTGAAATACACCACCACAGAGAAGGAACTGTTAGCCATTGTTTTTTCCTTAGACAAGTTTAGATCCTATCTCTTAGGTTCTAAGGTTATAGTCTTTACTGATCATGCTGCTATAAAGTACCTTCTGTCTAAGAAGGATACTAAAACTAGATTGATTAGATGGATCCTTTTATTATAAGAATTCTTTTTAGAAATTAGAGACAAAAAGGGTGCAGGAAATGTAGCAGCAGACCACTTGTCTAGACTTGTTGAGGATTCCCCTGATGATTATCCTCCTGTGAGAGACAGTTTTTCTAATGAACAACTATTCTTTGTTTCCAAATTACCTTGTTTGCGAATATAGTGAATTATCTTGTTACTGGTCGAATGCCTCAACACTGGGTAAACAAGATCGTTCTAGTTTTTTAGCCGAGGTAAAGCATTTCTTTTGGGACGACCCTTATTTGTGTTAAGTATTGTCCAGACCAGATTATTAGGAGATGTATACCTGAGAGTGACCAGACCAGTATTATTTCGTTTTGTCATGATCATGCTTGTGGGTATCACTTTATTGCTAAGAAGACTGTTGCGAAGATATTGCAATGTGGATTCTACTAGCCTTCGTTTTTAAAAACACCCATAGTTATTGTATTGCTTGCGAGCATTGCCAGAAGTTAGGAACCATTTCCCGTAGAAATATGATGCCTTTGAACCCTATTTTAGTTATTCATGTCTTTGATGTGTTGGGCATTGATTTTATAGGTCCTTTTCCTAATTCTTTTGGTTATTTTTACATCCTTATCGATGTAGACTATGTGTCTAAGTGGGTTGAGGCGGTTACATGTAAAACAAACGACCACAAGGTTGTAGTCCAGTTTTTGAATGATAACATATTTGCACGTTTTGGTACACCGGGAGCTATAATTAGTGATGGAGGGTCACACTTTCGTAATAGACCGTTTAAGTTCTTGATGAAGAAATATGGCATTACTCACAAAGTAGCTACCCCATATCACCCCCAGACTAGTGGTCAACTACAGGTTTCCAACAGGGAGATTAAACATATTTTAGAGAAAATAATTAATCCTAATATGAAAGATTGGTCATTGAGGCTTACTGATGCCTTATGGACTTACCGTACTGTGTTTAAGACCCCCACTGGAATGTCATATTATCGTCTAGTTTTTGGCAAGACATGTTATCTGCCCGTCGAGTCAGAACATAGACCATATTGGGCTGTAAAGCAATTTGATTTTTCACTTGACAAGGCAGGAGCTCACAAGAAACTCCAGCTCAATGAGTTGGAAGAGATTCGAAAAGATGCATATGATAATGCTAGGGAGTATAAGAACAAAATGAAACTTGTGCATGATAAAAATAATTTAAGAAAGTCATTTTCTCCAGGTCAAAAATTTCTTCTATATGATATTCGTTTGCATCTATTCTTCGGGAAGTTACGCTCTCGGTGGACCGGTCCTTTTGTTGTTTGTACTGTTTTTCCTCATGATGCTATTGAGATTGAGACTCAAGATGGTAGAAGTCCTTTCAAGGTTAACGGTCAGAGATTGAAACCATTTTTAGAGCCTTTTCCTACAAGTGATGTTGAGTAGGTCCCTCTGGAGGACCCTGTTTACCTTGATTGACCATCAAGGTTGTTTTTGTATATTAGTAGATTTTTGCAGGTTTTTATTATTTGTTTTTAGGTTTTTATTTTCTGTTTTATTCTATGAAGAAGGATTGTTACACTTCACCCAGGTACTATCTTTCTGACTTACCTATTTATCTTTTGGTACTGCTCTTTATTTTGAAACATTGAGGACACTGTTTGATTTAAGTTTGGGCGTAAGGGAGAAATTTTTTAATGCAATATTAAAACTCCAAAATTTAGATTTTGTGAATTATTCAGGATGACACTAAGCATTCTAAGTAGATGGAAACTTAGCTCTTTTTCTATATGAATTGGTGTGCCCAGTTAAATGGTCTATTCATAAAGGACATAATACAGATGTTAGAAATAACATGATAGTTGTCACCATATCTCAGTCTATCTCGACCATATCACCATCTGTTTTTATTTTTATAATTTTTGTGTTTCTCTAAGTGATTTGGTGGGGCACCAGTATTGAATTGTTATCACACCAGGATGAAATATAGTGTTTGAGATCAAACCCCATTATTATATTTTTATCTTAAAAAAAAAATAAAAAAAATGATTATTGACACTTTGATAGCAATATGGGTGTGTTCTCCCTGTCTCCGTCGCCTAAGCAAGCGTGGAACGCAGGATCCATGAGAACTATCATGTAAGATGCTGATAAGGAGCATGCGTTTTGATTAAATTTGATCCAATCATGTTGTGAGTACATTTACAATTGTTTTATTTTCAATTCGATCGTTGGACCCTTGTATATACCAACTAGGTTGATATTAGTGTAAGGATTAAGACCAGTGGGAGCGTATCTCAATCTATTGGGATTCATCCTGATACTGACCTTCTGACAGATATGGGAAACGCCGTTCACCTTAGTCAACACGCGTAAACTTCATTTTGTCTATATTCATCTTCTAAATCTTTTCATGTGATTGTACTTTGATAGATTCTGAGTATCGTGGTTGAACAACTATCTAAGTAGAGCTTTGTTTTCATATGTATGAATTTTGGTATGCTGAGTGCAAACTCGTATACAACAATTGGACTCATATAGGTTAATGATTCCCATAGCTGAATAATTTAGTATGCCAACTAAATAGCTTGTTTAGTGTTTACCCTCAATCGTTCACAGGTAGCTAGGATTTGAAGTAAAGGTTTTGTGGATATACCTCTTGTAAAACCTCTCGAGATAAAACTCGTCCAATAGGGACACCTAGGGGTTTAAAGGCTTATTACATGTGCTAAATGTAGTCGCGATTCATGCGAAAGTAAGTTAGGATTTTATTTTATTTCTAGATTCCGCAATTATCTATTTTATTAGTGCTTAATTTTATACTTATTGTGTGATTATATGTCTTTGTAGCTATTTTTGGAAAATAAATATTTATGGAAAAATTGGCTCGAAAAGTTGTTAAAGGCACCCGAAATTTTCTACTAAAGGCACCCAGGAGAATTGATAAAGGCACCCGAAATTGGCGGGAAGAAATTCTTCACGCGTGAAACAGAGTCTGAGTTGGTGGAGAGCGAGATTTGTGGGATTAAACAGCTGTTTTGATATCTTAGAAACAAGACTCAACCAAAACCACACCAAATACCGGTATATTTGTCAAAGATGGGTGAAAAGTCAAGTTGGAGGCCGGAAGAGGATTTCTTTTCTGTTTCAGATTAACAAGAGTTTTGGATTGTTTGTTTGAGTCCTTATCGACTTAGGACTGGTAGTTAGGGTTGGGAGACTATATAAAGAAAAGAGAAACAAGAAATAAATCATTTGGAGTCGGGAGAAAAAATTCTGAGAATTTTTTTTTTCGATGGTGAAGAAGAAGAAGGAGTACAAACCACACCAAAAGACAGTCGCTGATTCTCTCACCTTTTGTTTCGTCTTTTACTGCGCCCAGAAGCAGTCCTATATTCTTTGTTTTATTTTCTCTCTTCAGTAACATTTATATTCGTAGCTGTTTTCTGTGTTACTTCTGTTTTTCTCTTCTTTTAAACACTTTGAGTTATAAACATGTATTTTGAGATAGTGTTTGACATGAGAAGCTAGACCCCATTGCTGAGGCGACAGAGGAAGCCATTTTTCCAATAATAAAGTGGTATATTTTTATCTTATTAATTTTTTACAATTCTTTTTTTATTATTTGCTTTGAATTAAAATTGAAATAATGATTTTTATCGATTAGTTGTGTTTTCACTTTCATTTACAATCAATACTCTTCGTATAAAAGGAAACCTTTGAAGTTGACGTGTTGAAACCAAATATATGTTTGAGAAGATACGTTACGAGCATCTCCAATAGAGTATAAGTTTCTAACAATATTTAGGATGTTAAAACCTTTCAACAACAAAAAACCTCTCTGGATAGTTAAAATTTAATTTGTCGTGCTTGTTTGAGTTAGGAGGAGAGTATAGGTTTTTGAAAATTTTCATTCGTACCCACATTATTAGTTTCTTTTTTTGTTTAATTTTTTTTTTTAGATTTTGTGAATTGATTTTTTAACAAACAAGGGACAAATGTATCAAAATAGACATGGATACAACTACCACTGGAGATGCTTATCAAAACAAAAAATTTATTTGTATTCTATGTTATTAATTACCTTTTTTTAAGTATTCACATAGGATAAATATACATACTCCATTGGAGATGCTCTATTAGAACATCTCCTGGGTGTTAAAGATCCTATGTGTATGTCTTATCTAGGCTTTTATTTACAAGGATTTACATATATGGCAAAACTAGGATCATGAACCATCTCCAGTAATATAAGGTCTCATTTTTAGAATTTCATATGTAAATAAGGAAGAAAAGTCGCTTTTCTATTTCCACCAATAGGAAACGAGGATTCCGTCACCATTCAACGCGAGAGTTAATATTGTCTAGGCTTTTATTGGAAATAATTTTAACACTTAAAAGCCTAGACAATATAAGCTCTCAGGTCGAACGGCGATGAAACCCAGCCTTCCTATTGGTCGAAATAAGTTTTTTGTGAGCTTTGGTGAGGCTACTTGGCAAAGTATGATTGGTGAAAATATTATGGGATACAGGAAACCGACTTTCCAATTGGCAGTTATGTTAAAATGTTATCATTCTTCGTTTACCCCTCATACTTATTGGTACCGGGTCAGTGTCATCTATATTGGGAGGACAACATTCCACGTGGACGGTTCTTAATTAATTTGGTGTTATCAACGGTCATGATATGCTAAAATCTAACGGGCATGAATAAATATTTAATTTTCAAAAAAAATTAATGCAACTGGTTACACATTATATATTCCTACTTAATTAATCCATTTTAAATAATTAAGTAGGAATACACCTAACTTCGGCAGCTTTCTATCCTTGAATCTCGACTCATTGTACCTTCGGTCAATATACCTTATGGTCTCTGCCATCTATCAAGTCATTCCTCACGTAAACACTTTTGTTTCATCGAAAGTTTGGATCCAAAAGAAGAGTTAACATTAAATATTTCCATATTCCTTTCGTTCCATTTTGGATTATCGCTGAGAGAATATCGGTTTCGACGTTTTGTTTTGAAAGATTGGTAGACACATTTTTATATCCGATTTGTCTCAATTCTATATTTTGTTAATATTTATTTTTATATAAATTGTGTTATTTTACGTGTGTAGATATTTTTGAAGAATAAATATATTTAGAAAAAAATGACTCAAAAAAATGTTAAAGGCACCCCAAGGAAAATGATAAAAGCACCCAACATTTTAAAAAGGCACCCATTCTATTTTGAATTTCAAAAAAAGGATTGTTGGCGGCAAAACCCTACTTGTCTAACAGCGAAGCTCAATCAAATCTTTCACGAGATATTTTAGGTTTCAAAGCAAGAGAATATTCTTTCCTTAATAAGATAAGAGTTTTATATAGTTGAAAACAAAAATCAAAGCAGACCCGTGTTACAAATGGACTCTCGTTAAAACAGGGAAAAAGTTTTCCTCGGGTGCAAAAGAGAATTTTGCAAGTCGGAACAAGTCAAGGATATCTTCTGAAGTTTTAGATAAGGCAATGTGATTGTATTCTCGAGCTGTAATAAGATTTAATCGACTCGAAAAGAGTAAAAAAAAAATCACCGAGAATAATTTTCTTTGAATGAAGGATCTGAACGAGATATGATGAGCTGTGGGGTTATAGTATAAATAGAAATCGAGATTAAGCATTTGGGGGTTGGCTCTTCCAGAGAAAAAAAGAAATCAAAATCAGAAGAAAAAAATCATGATCGTGATGAAGTTATGAAGTAATCATTGTTAAAAGGTTAAAGATTCTGTTGTTAAAGCTTTTAATTTTTGCAACATTTATCTTCAGTTTGCAACACTTACTTTGTAACAGCGAGTCTGTAATGCCAATACACCGTTGTAAACTCGCTGCTTTTTATTATTAATCTTCTTTTCATCTTTCAAACACTTTTTGAGCCATGTATCAATCTTTCGAGGGTTTTTGAGCGTGATGAGCTAACCCCCATCACTGAGACAATGGAGGAAGCCATTTTTCACAATTGTTCAGTAACTATATTTAATTCTTTTTTGATTTTTGCATTAATTTAAATTGAATTATGATTTTTACTAATTAGGTGTGATTTTATTTGATGGTGTATGCTTAGTCTAAAGTACTTTTGATGCGCCATGCTTATGACTAACATCTAATGTTTTAGGAATCTACTTTTGGCAAAGAATCAAAGTCAATATTTCTATTATTTAAGCTATAATTGTTTAGAATTAATATTTGAACCACATGAATATGAAAAATGGTTAAATCCTATGTCTCAATTATCCTTAATATTTCTACCATCTTTTGTATATATTTGCTAGATTAAAATAGAATTAGGTCTAAAAACCAAATCTCCACAAAAATCCGAGTGAATGATCTTTTTACCACTTGTCAATAACCACATCAAATATTATCACTTAAAAACCATTAATTTCACCGATCGAGATCAATGGAAAAAAATCTACCACTGTTGCATTCTCCAATGATCTTGCTTCTCAGTTGACTAATGTTCTATTTGAAGCTTAATTAAAAAAAATTCAATCATGAAAACTGGAAAGGATCTTCCTAACTCACGCTGGTTTGCAGCCAAGAAGCTGAAGAATGAGGCTGGTTTATTTTTACATGTTATATACATGTTCCTTGCCTGGATCAACACCTGTTATGTACCAGATCTTTTTTCATACCCACTGGCGAACAAGGTTACGCATGGTTGGTTTAAATTAGCTTCTCACCAATTATCTCCTTTGTACCCGAACTCAATTTATTTTGGTTAATTGGTGGACTCTTTCTACGTAATCTTTTATCAAGTTTTTTGAGAGAAAAATACAAGAGGAGAAAAAGTTAGGGTTTGGAGCGTTTCTATCACCGTAATTTTTTTTTTTTATTCTTTTATATGTATCTTATAGGTTTTCCTAATTCTAGTAGATATAAAGTAGAAATTGTAATATCTTGTAGAAGAATTTTGTGAAGCTATCACAAGTAAAAACAATACTAATAAGTATACCGAGCTACTGAGTTTAACTGCTAGGATTAAACATAAATTCACAAACCCTAAGATATTCAACTAAGTTATAACTTAAGAGCGTACATCATGGTGACTTAGACGGATAGAATTGGATGACTAAGCATAAATATTTTCTAGTGATACAAGACATTTTGGAGATACCTAAACGTACTTGTTGTCCTACGGTAGGTGATAATCTGTGAATAATAAAGAATAAATGAATATACTAATTTGATGTTTGTTTAGTAATATAAAAGGATTTTTCAATCATATATTTCTCTATTGCTTATAATTTAATTAAATTAAATTTTTTGTTATTTAATATCTAAATAAAAACCCTTTAGTGACATTTTACACAATTAAAATTCCTTACTATTTGTCGTAACGGACTTTATTTCTGTTGGAAAATATGCGTTTCGGTTTCTTGGAAATCATAACGATGCGATAAATAGAAAATCATCAAAGAAGAAAGTTAGAATACTTATCGTATTGGTTGATCGAGGCGAGGTAATCCTCTTTCCTTAAAAACAATTCATCCCCGCATACGGTGCTCACAGATCTACGGATATCGTCTCCCAAGATACAACGATCACGCCTTGTAGTAAGTAGTACTACAATACTAATTGGCCGGCGAATGTTGACAATTATTGTGCTCGTAAACACGACTCGACTCTAGCCACTTTTGTTTTTCCAAAGCCATTATGAAAACTCTTTCTAATTCATTAAACAAGAGGTGGGTACTTAACTATTTATAGAGTCAATGGTGACTCTACCTCTTCATCCATAGGTGATTCACTAAGTGTCTTATGAGTAAAGAGGCATGACCCAAACCACACCTCTTGGAGTTTAAATTTTGAAAACCATTTTTTTCACTCATATAATAATTTTTGACTAAAAATTCCAACAACTTCCACATATATTATTTATTAATTAGTAAAGTAGGATAAGTGAGTTAGTTTTTTACACTTATGACACACATCACACATCACAGACAAACACAAATTTATTTTGAACTTGAAAGCAATTTTTTCCAAAAGCGTGGAACATAAAACCAACTCAACAGAAATAATACTTTTTGGGTGATCAAATCGCGGATCTCCTGAACTTTATTAGACCGATCCATCTGTTGGGCTGGAGGAGGTACCGGTGGGGGAGCGATGGCTATCTTATCTTGTTGTGCTGGGGGAGCGACGGCTATCTTATCTTGTTGTGCTGGAGGAGGTACCTGTGGGGGAGCGGTGGCTATCTTATCTTCCTCCGCTGTGGGCACAACATAACCCTTGGGATCCAAGTCATAATTCTTAGCTTGTTTCTTGTATTCAGCCATAACGGGAGTGTCGTACAAACCAGGAATACCATCTGGGAGAGCTGTGGCACGTTGGGATTCATGAGAAGCCTCAAGGGCAAGTGCAAAAGCTCTCCCTTGGTTGTCATAGGTTTCTTGGGACACCATGAGTAGAAGGAGGTGCTCCACCTGAGCTTTAAGTATGGCATCAATCTCTGTAAGTGATGTATTGGTGTCTTCCAACTTTTCCCTAGCCTCCACCAGCTTTTCTATGTCAGCCAATATTCTTGCTTCTCTTATCGAACTTGCAGTTCTGATACGCGTTTCTTCGGCTAGTACCTCCGGTCTCTCTTCATCCGTTGGTGAAGCTTGGCGAGTCACGTTGATGATTCTCTCGTCATAATCGAATGCATCCTTCCCAAGAACTCTGTGCAGTCAAACATATTCGTTACTTTTTTCTTTTTCTGGGATTGAGATAAATAGTTATCGTAATAATTTGAAATTGGGTATACCTGTAATCAAGTCGCACTTTGAAAATCTGGACGCCAAGTCTTCCATAAACCTCCGGGAGAGTTAAGTTTGCTAGGACCTTACGGGTCTCTCTGTCGTATAATGACCTGAACGTAATGGTTACAGGATCCATTACAGTGGCCTGCTCCGTTTGTGGGTAATTTCCCGCGTTCACCTCATTGAGTTCGGAACTATTCAGTGGTGTCACTGTCAGAGTCAGGTCCTCAATAGACACATTGAGAAGCCCAGCCAAAGATGTAGAGAATGCAACAGTCAAATCGTCCAAGTCGGGAACAGCTGTGTACGTCCCCCCTTTGCTTTTCTCGGAAATGCCGCTAAGCACCTACAGCAGGGAGCACACATGACAAAAATGCACCCAAGTGAAACTGTAAAAGAGTAAACCTTTAATTTAAAAGTTTAAACTACCTCATAAATCTCACGATTGCATTCGCTACCAAAAGCAAATGTGTATACGGGCACCTGGATGACAGGAACACTGCTAGCATTACTCTTTCGATCTTCCATTCCATCAGTCATAAGCATGATAGCCACGCTGCGGTTTTTGGTGCGAGTCCGGCCATTCAGTATTTGTAAGGCCATTCTAAGGCCAGCTTCAGTGTTTGTAGTTGAATTGGCTACCAAATCATTGACTAGATCTTTAATCTCCCTTTGAGAATTTTCGGTTATCTGGCGCAGTGGACATAACTTGTTGGCCCTTCTATTGAAAGTAACGACAGACAAGCGATCAACTCGGCTAAGTTTCAGGAGCAAGAATTGCATGGCTAGTTTCATTTTTGCTAATTTGGTTCCCTTCATGCTCCTGCTGATATCTAAGATGGTCACAAGATCAACGCCTAATCTGCCCTCGTCGGCTCCTACACCCTTGAGCTCCAGCAATACCTTAAACGGGCTCTTTTCTAGTGGTGCCTTCTGTTTGTTAAAAATTCTGGCCTCCGTTTTTCCGCCCTCTAGTTCAATATCTGCAACTTCCTCTTCTGAGATAAGCCAACGAAATTCATTAGTTTCATCTAGCTAAAGTACTAGTGTCGGAAGAAGTTAAGAAATTCAAAAGAGAAACAAAAGTAAAGCTATAAACATAAAATAATGAAAAAACCTTGGTCGTGATTCATAATTGGCTCATCATCGTCGAATACCACGCGTGTCATTTTCGTGAAAGGACTGTTTTTCTTTTCTGGGTGTGTATGTTTGGGTTTGAAACTTCAAAAAGAAAACTATGATGTAATCCCAGTTTTCGCAACTTTCAATTTATAGAGAATTCGAGAGCATTAAATTACAAATTTGACGGATAATTATAGTTTTATTTGTTAGTTAATACTAACTTAGTTTCTAAAAAATTGGTTTGTTTCATTTTGCACAAAAAATAAAAAAATCAATCATTTGAACTATGATTTTTCTTTAAAAAAAATGGTCCTCTTATATTTTAAAAAGAAAAACAGTAGAAAAAAATAATCATTTAGTTTGGAAAAGAAAAAAAATATTACATGATTAAAATAGTAAAATTATAATATTTTTAACCTTTATCTAAGGAAACCAACCTCTTTTTTTAATATACCAAGAAAATCCTTATTTATTTTTTAAAAATGGAAGGAGTACGTGACAGATACAACGATGATTCGGTTTATTAAAAGGAAATAATGGGACCATTTCATGATGGGACATACCAGCTGGGAAACGTACAACACATGTTTTCAATATATGATTACAAATAGACCATTCCAAAGATCAGTGGCAGCTTCTTTAGCTAGGAAAGAAAAGAAAAGAAACATGTTAGAAAAAGACCATCTATAGATGCATTAATTGGTTAACAGAAAGAAGATGATTTTCTACAAAAATAAAATAAATGTAAAACATGTTGTGTTGGTATGCATAACGTGTTATACGACGTAATGTGCTATATTGTACTAGGATTTTAAATTATGGTGTGTCATAACCAAAAGCATAGCACTGCATGGCATATAGACACAATACACGAATATCTATAATGTATCGTATCGATATATTTATTTTTTGTTTTCCTAAATAAATATTTTTTAGATACTTATAGAATGAGTAATCTAATAAATTTTTAAGATAATTATAAAAAAATTTAGCAAAACTAATCTAAAATTTGTATATGATATTCTCTACTGCATACTATAATTGGATTTTATTCTAAAAAATCAGCGTACAATGCAGAATACAGGATTATTAAAGATTTCTCTCTTAATAAACAGTGAAAGTTGTTTTTTTAAGTGCTAAAAATGCACAGCAATGGGAAAGCCCAATGCATATGTTGTATCTAGCGACATCAGTATATACTAAAGTTATGTGCTGCGTGGAAGCAAACTAGACTAAACAATACACAAATCAAAGTACGTAACATGTATTGTTTTACTCACGGAATAAATACGAAACTGAAGTATGCAGCGAAGACAATTCCAATGTGAAACTCTCACGCATCCTTTATCGAAGCATATAGGTTACCAGTATTCTTTTTGCAGCTTTACTTGGTCCTTATCGTTATCCTCATTGTTAAAGAAGATGCGCCTTTGTAATCTCTGTCGAATCAATCCCACACAAAAATGAATCTTTTAACGCAGAAGCAGATCCACCGGAGAATAATTGAACTTCAAGCAAACATCAGTACTGTTTGAGCACAGACTACTGAGATTGCTATCCGTTGGATTCTATGATCCACAAATGCTAACTTTGGTTTTCCGTTTCTTTGAACTGTAAGTTCAAAAAAGGGATGAGTATTGCTACACAAAAATTCTATTGGCAGTTTCAATTGCTAAGATTTAACTAAGACTTAGTCCCTTGATTCCCATCCAAATACAATAAATAAGACTTGACTCTAGTTAGTCCCAAAGTAAAGAGCTAAGTTACAAGACCACTGAGACAGCGCTGGGACTAGCTTCCAGACTCCGATCTGGGACTTTTCAACAACTTTTTTCTTCCAAAATAGCCGTCCCATCAAAGACCAAAATTTAAATTTAATAACAATTTAGAAGGTTAAATTAATAAATCCCCATTAATTTGGAATCCAAGATGGTGTAAATATCGAATCAGCAAACAATTAACTAATTTAATAATTTTTGGATTTATTTTTATGGAAGAAGAAAATAAATAAAATAAAAAATTTGTTTAACACCTAAGAATCTCTAATATAATTTTTAATATCCTTAAATGTGTTGTAGGGTCTTAGGACTATATGTTTACGGTCCATATAGATGTAACCAAAGTTTACCTTATAGCCTATATATAGAGGCTTAAACCTATATAATATCTAACTAGTCTCTAATGAATAAGAGTTTTTCTTTTTCTGTTCTTTCATATTTTAGTTATATTGCAACACGTTATCAGCACGACTTTATCAACTGTGCAATTTTATTTTATTTTTATCGATCGAGGCCGGTAATGGATTGCTTCTAGAAGATTAGCGTGATTATGATCTTATTGTTTTCATATTATTGATGTGTTACTAGGTATTTCCCTTTAACAAATTTTGTAATCATTGTATATACTAGGGTTTCACGGATGTATGATTATCAAACATAGATATTTCAACGTTAGATTTTCAAGAAATTTTTATATGTTAAACCCAATTAGGTATTATTCACTCGTTTAAAATTTCATACATCCGAATATGATGCCATCCCCAAGGAATAAGTTATGTGTATAAACCTTCCTATAACTGCTTATGGGATATGCAATATTATAGGCATCTTCACTTATTCGTTTTAGAACCTGCCATAATTAGTCAACCATTTATGCATACCAGTTGGTAACTTGATATAAGCCTGACATTTGTATTCTTACGCATTATTGGTTATGATATATATGTGTCATTATAACCCCACATCATACTATAATGGGTCATTAAAATGATTAATTTGGATATAGATTTCCAACAATTATCCATATTTTAAAACATTTGGTAGTCGATCTCTTAACCTCTAGATTTGTGGATCGTCACTTTGATGAGACAGTCTTCCCGTCGTTCGGGGAAGATATGAAAAAATATTTCCTAAGGGAACAACATGAATTATCGTGGTGTGCTCCTACTCTGTCTCATATTGATTCTTGTACTCCGCAAATATAAATGTGAAGTGAAAAGAATAATCGATTTTTAGAAAGTGCACTGATATCGGTAAAGTAACAAGATCACACATACCAGTTGTAAATGTGTCTGCGATGTTAGAAATCATCAGTAAGAGGTACACCATAGACTAAGGTGTTACAACTACACTCGGTAGAAGTGTAGATGAAGTTGTGGCTCCATAAAGGAAGATGCAGAGACCACCAGGTTCAATCAATACTCACTTAGAAAGGAAATAGGTGAGTAAGGAATAACCTAATTGATATCATCAATAAAATAATCTTATTAAATTGAATCTGATTAAGTCCACGAATCAAACTGGAGGACCCTCGGAAGTTTAATAATTCTAGAGAACAATGAAATCCTAAAGGATTATGAGCAAATGATAGGATTTTAATTTTACCGCAAGAGCATAGCTGTCGATGAGACAGTATGCACGCACGGTTAGTTCCACGGTGATTTCAGAAGTACAATTTCTAGTTTTTAATTAACCAATGTGCTAATAACAAATTGATTGATGATTCTATTCTAAAATTCTAAAACACATAAAATAAAACTAAAATGATTTTATGTTCAAATAAAAGAGAGCCTAGGATGTCGAGATTCCACCATTATTATGCACACTAGAAATTTACAATTAACTTCTATAAACTTCTCGCTAAGTTCAAGACAATTTAGGACAAAAAGTACGTCTCGGAAAATCAAGCATTTAAACCAATAAGAATTCTCAAATAACTAACAATCTTCTTCATTATAGAATATAGAATGCTAATCTCTAACAAAGAATACATAAATCAATTAAACTTTTTAGCAAGCATATAAAGGCTTCCTCCCAAACCATCGATGAGGATTTTAGCTACTCATGGAAAGAAAAATAAAAGAAAATTGATTAAACATTTGGATTTATTAAACAAGAAATTCTTAAAATTTTGTTTTATTTTTCTGTCAAATAAACGACACACCTTAAGGTAAATAAAGGACAAATGGAATTTGTATT
Source organism: Papaver californicum (assembly GCA_023531435.1). Lineage (NCBI taxonomy): Eukaryota > Viridiplantae > Streptophyta > Magnoliopsida > Ranunculales > Papaveraceae > Papaver > Papaver californicum. The sequence continues at coordinate 414,280 of JAJJMC010017678.1, forward strand.
AAACTCACAAAACTGTCGTTGGATTTGTACATAAAACTGTCGCTGAGATTATCGAATAAAAAAGAAACACCATGGTTTTCAGCGACAGTTCTGTACTGTTGCTTCGTTTTCTTCTTCCTCCTTTCTCCTGAAGAACCCTAACAATGGAAGAATTTTTTCTCGATTAATTTATGTGGCTTCTGGCTTCCATCCAGCCTCCTTCAATGCATCCCTCGGATCCTCTATTTATAGTACAACAACTAATATTCGATTCTTTCAACAAATCTTCACAGAATCTTCTCCCGTTTAATGCAAAATATTCTCGGCCATTAAAGCAAAATCTCGATGAAATATTTGTTTCCCTCTTGGTCCTGATCTTTTTGTATCTTCTAACATCTCAACAAAACCCAAATCTTGAGGAGATATTGTCTCCTTTAGTACACAGAAGCAAATAGGGACCGAGAATCTTCACTGAACCTGATTTTTGGAAATAGTATAATCGAGAGATATTCTTGCTAGTTTTAGAGTTCCCGCTCTTATAAAAACTCTTTACAGATAAGGGAAGAAGATATCTTGTCTTAATCTTCAAAAAATCTTCTCCCAATCTCGAAAATCAATCACGATGATGAAATATAAGTGTTCCCGCCAAAAATGCTTATTTGAAATAGAGATGGGTGCCTTTAGCAATTGTAGGGTGCCTTTATCAATTTTCCTGGGGGGGGGCCCCCCCTTTACCAATTTTTAGGTTGCCTTTATCAGTTTTTAGTGTACCTTTATCACTTTTTAAGCCGATTTTCCGTCATTATTTATTCCACAAAAATACTTAAAAACAATTAAAATAACTTTATTAATGCGAAAATTAAGTAAAAGCAATATAAACACGGGCTTCAATAAGACTCAAACTCGTGTCTATCAGAAAAAGCGCATGAGTCAATGGAAAGCTCATGCGAGTATACTGATGATTAAGATTTTCATATACAATTGCTCAAATAAATAGAGCACGATGAGATCGAACCATGCTCCTTGTTGCTTAATATCAACCAGAGCACATTTGTCATACACAATCCAGGTAGAACTTGGTTCTTTGACAAACATACCGGTATTTGGTGTGGTATTGCTAACCAACCAAGTGGCCTATGTGACATACATGATTTTTGTCCCAAAGCATAGTGAGAAGAATAAAGTCTCAAAGTATAAAGACTCGCCTTGTGGCGCGAGGTTTTTCGCAAAGCCCTGGAATTGTTTACTTTGTTGTAATGAAATTTATAAAGTTTTGTTACTTAGTTAGCTTGGTAGTTTCAAAAGGACTTGAAATGCAGCATTTATATGTGGTTATCACATATCTCTGTACGGATTAAGAGATAAAGATATTTACAAAAGTTTCTGATAAACTTTTGTCGCCCAAATCAAATGATTCTTAAAACTAAACATAAAAGAAAACTTTCACATAAGAGTTTCAACAACTCTTTCTTACTTTTCAAAAAAATTCTGATTTTTAATAGTCGAGGAAATAAATATGAAATTAAATGAAAAACATTATTAAGATGTTAATTAGCATCATTAACCCATTCAACAAAAAAAAATTGACATTAAAACAAAATAAATTTATTTTCTAAGACTAATGATCAATTAATTTTATAAAACATATATCCTCAACAATCTCCCACTTATATTTTTCAAAACACCGAGCAAAACCGTATAGAGTTATGCATAAACAAAGGTTTCTCGCGACTTGAATCTTTATGTAGTGTTAATAGGCTCTCTTAAAATCTGACCGTAGAGTGAACATAAGTCTTGAACTCTATGAGATAAAAAGATTGCTTAAGACACATGACTATACTAGTGTAAAGTATAAATCAAGCACATTACGGCCCTGCGCTTGTATCCAAGTTTAATGAATAATCTAGAGAACTGTCATATTCTCATAGAAAGCGGCTACACTTTCACATTCATATAGGTAAGTTTATCAAGAGTACTCATGTAGCAAAGTACACCACTCTAAATAGAGGTATAAACATTATTAAGAGTTTAAAAATTAAAAATTAAACTCAATCCTCACTCGCTTCAGGATATCATACCGTGGGATGAATTTATCAAAAGCATGTTTCCCGCATCTCTATATCATCCATGACTTTGTATAGTCCCTTTGAACCTATTTCTAGGTTGAGTATCCATCACAAATGATTTCAATCTCAATGATGCGTATCATCGATGACTTCGTATAGTCCCTTTTAACCTATTTCTAGGTTGGGTATCCATCACAAATGACTCAATTTTAATGGGCATCAAATTCATCACATAAGATGTATTCACACCCAAGGATCAACTGAAACTCTTTCCAGAATTTATATAATCCATTATCATAACATCAACTCTTATAGTTGTAATTAACAATTCTCAACTCTTACAATAGCCGCGGTACTATCGTATTGAATTAATATGTCTGTTGTTCCTCTATGTAGTAGAGGACTAATGAATCGCTCGATACTTTAGAGGATTCATCTGAAATGAAATCCAATCAGCTTCACAATACTCTTAAAGTATTAAGGAACAATTTACACTAGTGGAAAATAGACTTTTTAAAGTCTGCTTGGGCTTTGTATAAACCAATTCCCAAGACTTTTTTTATATATTGGACTTCCAAAGGAAGTCTTTTTTATAACAAAAATTAGGAAAAGTAAATCAGGCGCCAGTGACAGTTGTAATACAAGGGGTAGTTTAGGACTGCCAACGTAAATTGTTTTTATAGTCCCAGTTTTAGGCAGGATTTCCCCCTCTAGAAGCAAGGGTTAGATGTATATCAACGGTGAAGATTAAATCTCCTCGTTTCTAACGAAATATTTTTTTTCTGCTTAAAAAGAAAAAAAATAATCTAACCATTTCTCTCGGGTGGTTGGATTGTTCAGCACAAATAAGGTGAATAGCGAGGTGCGAGTTTCGTGGATGAATTTTTCCATCCTTGCTCCTCCGCCTGGGCGAGCTTTCAAGCCATTCAGCTATTCCCTTAAAAGATCCATCTGTTCAATCATTACTTCCATCTTGTTGTGGTTCGTACTCCTGGAACTGGAAGACACGTTACTCAAATCTTTTATACTGTTCCTTTGGTTCTTCCTTCGTATTTCTTTTATTGGATCTTAATTGATGATGAGCCGTTTACTCGGATTATCTTGATTTCAGTGTTCGTTAACTTTCGATGCGCCTTCTTTGTCTTGAAGCCTTTCTGAAAGTCATCGGTTGTGAGTTTGTTGCCTCGTTCTTAATTGGTTCCTTAAAGGTTTGATTTTCCTGCATAAGGTAATGAATCGCGTCCTAATACTCTCTTTTACCCTGCATTTCTACGAGTGTTTCTACGAGTGTTTTCCACTTCTACGAGATAAAAGAAAATGTTGCAACCTTCGTTTCCCTGATGGATGCTTGAGTTGCGTTTCCCGGTAGAGTTTCTTCTACTTCAGTCTGAATTCTGAGAGGTTTGGGATCGTTTGACTAATTCCTCTAGTCCAAAAATATCTCCTGCATAACCATGTTGCGTGGTAGCTAACCTATGATTCCCCTTGGTACCAAGTCTCGGTTTGTAATCTCCGGGGTCGGTAACTCTTTTGGCAATGGTATCCCTAACGTTACCTCTATCTTCTCCATGATCGTGTGCAAGTAGATTGCTCTTACCTCCTTCAGAGTTTCCACTGTTTTATTTGCTATCGCTTTTGTTGCTGCTGCTTTGGCGGCTGCTTCTCTTTCCATGGTATTTCTTGGGTCACCGGTTGGTTGGATTATCTTTTTCGTCTCGTCTCTGGAACTTGGACGTATGTTGTGCCTGGATATCTGTTTTCAGTTGTGGCGAATTGCGTCGGTGTTCCTTGCCATTTATTTTGCCTGTGTGTTTCCATTATGTTTTGATGGTGCACTAGTTCTATACCTACATGCATATATTTATATAATAAGTTCCTTGACTGAAAACAGCATTACACATCTTGAGTGTTATGACATTGCTGATGAAGAATATGATGAATGCCCACGTTCTATCACATTAATTTGCTACTAACTTACTGTTGGGAAATAAAGATGATATTACTAAAATTAATAGTTTCTTACTTAAATTAATTTTTGTTACTTTAATTAGCTTGATGGGTGCTAGGATCACTAGTCCAAACTTGGGTGGAATTAAAGCCATCCATTTTCACTTCTTAGTGAATGAGAAACCTTTGATTATCCCACATTAGACAAACCAAGGAGGAAGTTCATGCATATTACCACATATGTTCTATATAAGGAAAAGAACTAGTGGATTGGATATGGACTTGGGAAATGGACTAGTGGGCAAATGCATACATGTACGGTGTTTCGCACCGAAGCACCGCAGGCCGCTGGCTTGCGGAGCTTGCGGTGCTTGCGTGTGCTTTTGCGTGTGTTTTTGGCGTGACCCTTGGCGTGACCCTTGGCGCGACCATTGGCGTGAATTAAATGGAAAATAAAATCATAAATAATTTTTTAATTAAAACAATCTTAACGTTTTGTTTTAATGGGGATTTAATATTTGAAATTAAATTTTCACCGTTTTAAAACTCAAAGGTTTACTTCTCCTATAAAAGAACAATATTGCTAAGATTTTCGTTTACCCCAGTCGCAGCTACTGTCCTGACGACTTTTCACCATCTTCCTGCTTTGTTTTGCGCACTAGTTTTACATTCTTATTTTCATCTTCTGTTAAGTTCACAACGGGCCAACGAGCTTTGCTAGCTGGGTTGGTATCAGGTGATTTTATCCTGAATTCAAGTTTGTCACTGAAAGGGTATAGCAGCATCTTCCTGAAGATGTACCTGGCAAATATTGAGTTAAGGGCAGTCTGTTGAACAGGCGGCTTCACCTCTCTGTGTTTGAGTGTGTGTGCATTTTAATTCTAACCCTCCCTTAATCATCTTCAAGTTCTCTATGTTTGTTTTCTCTGTTACAGGAAGTATATTATCCAACACTTATATAATGAAGTTAAATTTTGTTTTTAAGACGAGACTAATTAAACCACACTCCGTGCATATTGTCCTTTCCACCATTTGCAGCATTGAGATTCGCTTAAATGATAATTTGGCAAGATCTTGAAAACAATCCTTAATGAAGAGAAATTAGAATAGATTTGATTAAAAAAGAAAAAAATTCTACCAAATTAAACCAATGCCTGACGTGGCAATTAATCAAAAAAGATAAAACAATATTCAAATTCTGGATACGTAAGTTATTTGAGCTCCTTACCTATAATGAACCAAGATATCTCGTACGCTTACTTCTTCTGAACACGCAGAAGGCTTTCAATGAATGTTTCACATATAGAAATGACGTTTTTTTCTCATGAAATTCATCATAATTTATACTAATAAATAAAAAAACAGTCATAGTTGATCCAATATTCGAATTCTGGATATCCTGATAAGTCATTTGAGCTGCTTACCTCTAATTAAACAAATCTCTCGTGCGCTTACTTCTTCTGAACACGCATAAGGCTTTCAGTGAATGTTTCACATAGGGATGACATACTCTTGTCATAAAATCCAGGCAACAACTTAGTCGAGTTGCGAATTGAAGAGTATAGCTTACCAGCTTTTACCTCTGTGAAAGCCATGCCATCCCAGTTGTAAGAATTAAGGAAGACATGATTCATATCTGACCGGTCCTTGTAGGTTTCTAACAGTAGTATCTGGTCTGTTCCAGCAATGCCATGAAACTCAACCCACCCACCAATTTTTATAAGATCTATGTAAACTCAACCCAAGTATCAATAGCTTGCAGTTGATGCTAATTAAAAGATGATAAAGATGGTAGGAGTATATTGTTAAGTGGGTTATCTTTTATTCTTTATTCAGAAAAAAGTGTATCACATGTAATGGTTTCTATTACTGTGCTTTAGCCTTTATTCTTTGTTCAGATTCCTATGGTATTGTGGTTGTGGGTAGCCTTATCTTTCATTTTTGCTGTAATTTTGTGCCTCCTCACCGTTTTTGTATTTAGTTATGTTGCATAAAAAAAATGATGAAGATGCTCTACGATGGTGATGATAAAGTATATGTAGCCGTGAAATTCGAAATGAAGGTGTGATCAGTACTACTAAAATGCTATCTGAACACGTGGCTCACGATTAGATCTGAAGCAAAATCCAACGTACTTCCTATACTACATTCTGTTGTCTGCCTGATCAGTATTGCGTGGTTGGAAATTCCCACTTACGTCTAATCTGTTGGGATCTTACAACAATGAACAACAACGTTAGATGTATCAAAGTAATAAATAAAGAACTCAATTAAAATGACTCTACCACAAACAACTTGGCAAGGGCAGAATCACAGGTTCAACAAGTTGTCCTTAACACATTAGTTTGCGGGTATATTCAAGAATGAGCAATGCTAAATCCCAATGTGCGAAGATGTGTCCAGGATAAAACTGACCGATATAGCTCGTATTAGCACAACACAAACTACCCACTCTTGAACTTAGTAACAGGGATTAGAAGAGAAAGAATAAATCTAGTGCGCAAAATAAAGCGAGAAGATGGACGGGATATTAGCCGCTTCTCGGATGATATTCAACTGTGAAAACGTTTTGTATTTATAGGAGAAAAGAAACTTTTAGGGTTTCGGATTTCTTGTAAACCAAGTTTTCCAAGATAAACACGAAAAGGATTTTACCAAAAACAAAACTCTACGAAAATATTTTTGATTTATTTCCTAAAGAAAAACGTGCAAAAATATTTAGTAAACTTAGATCTTGGTTGATGTCTCATGAACATATTCACGTAGGCCATACATGGCCACGAGTAAGGGCATGTATCAATTTTCCCACCCATATAGAAAAGTAATCCCAATAGCTTATATGGGTGATATTCCTTTTTAAAATATCCAATGTGCGACTAAACATTTATATTTTATTCACTCATGAAAATGAGTAAGTATCCTTAGACCCTTAAAGCATATACAGTCACATGAAAAAATGAAGGACTAAACTCATAAATACTCGTTGAGTCAATCGCAGTGGGACGAATCATAATTATATTTAGTCCGGATCGTTAGGGTTTCAGACCAAAAATGGATTTTGAATCCGGACCATATCCAAATTTGGTGGAGCTTCTTAGACGTATGTGTGATTACCAAAAAGTTGCTCCAACACGTGGCAGCGAAGTGCGGAG
>JAJJMC010017682.1:0-13434 GCA_023531435.1 Papaver californicum
ACAAAGCTCTACTTAGATAGTCGTTCAACCACGATACTCAGAATCTATCAAAGTACAATCACATGAAAAGATTTAGAAGATGGATATAAACAAAATGAAGTTTACGCGTGCTGACTAAGGTGAACGGTGTTTCCCATATCTTTCTGAAGGTCAGTGCCAGGATGAATCCTAATGGATTGAGATACGCTATCACTAGTCTTACTCCTTATATTAATATCGACTCAGCTGGTATATACAGGGGTCTCAGCGATCGATTTATTGAAAATAAAACAGTTATTTATTATTTTCTTAAATATACTGAAAATATGATTGGATCAAATGAATCCAAGCGCATGCTCCTTATCAACATCTTACATGATAGTTCTCATGGATCCTGCGTTCCACGCTTGCTTAGGAGACGAAGACAGGGAGAACACACATATTGATATCAAAGTTTCAATATTTGATTATTTTTTTTTGAGATAAAAATATAATTGGTCTGAACAAAAATAAAATACGAAAATGGGGCTTGATCTCAATTTGGGATGCACAAATCCGACCCAACCCGACCCGCACCCGCCCAATTTTACCCGGCCCGCCGATGAACGGGTCGGGTGCGGGTGATTTTTTTAGCACGGGTGATTTTCACTTAACTTCATCTGTATGGCGTATCTGTTCACTAAGGTAAACAAAGGGTTCTTCTTCTTCATCTCTGTTACACGTATAATACACAGGCGAGAGGCGAAATCTATTGTTCTTCGATTAGGTAACCCTTTGTTCATCTGAAATCCCATTTTTGTTAAGTTTGTGAGTTGCAGAGACTACCTAAGTAACCTAACTCGGAGAAATAGTTGCTTGCAGACTGCACTCGAAGAAATAGTTGAAAAAAAATAGAAAACTAGAAAATTTGAATCAAATTTTACGTCGAAACAAGTAAGTAAATGGAACCCAAACCTTCATTTCCCATGAATCACCTAATGTTTTGTATTAATTTGTTACTTGATGAAATTAAATTTTTAGGGTTCAGTAAAATTTGGGGATTTTTTTCTTTTTCTGTAATTTAGGGTTTATTTGATCTTGTTGTTAGTGTATTGATGTGTTGTCATCGAAAATAAGCACATAACTACCAGTAGGATACCAATTTTAAACTTTTAACTACCAGTAGGAAAGAAACCTATGTACCCACAATAATCTTTTATGACATCAAAATATTTTGTGCCCATGAAGCCAAGACCAAAAGACCACCTGTACCTTAATGTTCTTGGGCTAGTGAAATTTTGTTTCCTTCGTAAGTTTACTTTTGTTTTAACTTTTTGTTTTGGTGTGAGCAGTAGGCCATCTAGCTTAAGCTCTAATTTTCAGCAGTTATTTCGGCTTCCTTTCCTTTGTGTTTTAATTTGTATCAGAGTATATACGTGTTAGTCTGTCATTGTAAGAAGAGGTTCCTCCTCTAGTTCTCCCCTTATTTTGCTATTGAGTTCTTTACTGGTTTTTAAACCAAACTCAATATAAATTTGTTTGTATTGTCTAGTCTGTTGCAAGTCTGTTTGAGTGTCCTAACTTTATGACAAAAACTAGCTCCCTGTGTTAGTTTTTTTGTTTCCTTGGTTTGCTTTTCTCTCTGGTTACTTGAATATATGCTTTAGCCTATATAATTATTCTACCTTTATTGACTCTTTCTGAATTGAATATTTATATTTCCTAATTTGCTCAACCTCTTTCTCTTTGTCTTAGTTTGTTTGTATTGTAAACCTAGATTTTCACTTTGATAATTGACTGCCCAATCTACATGAGTCTTTGTTACAGTTACTTAGTGACCTGAGTGACCTGCATTTTTCTATGCTTAGTTAAAGCTAATTTGTTACATTTACTTAGTGACCTGGATTTTTCTATACTGCATCTTGTGCTTAGGCATGTGTTATGTGTTCTGTAACTTGTACCAGGCTAATTCTAGCTCTGCCTCATAGTTTTATTCTCTTGCTTCCTCTATCTAGTTGATATTCCATGTTTTATTGGGTGCATTTAGTCTACGTCTCTAGTTGCACTAGGACCTTGTTAACTTTTCATATTTCACGATCTCTCTTTGCATTACTGGTCCTATCTGTGTTCTATTTTCACGCTCACTTCTTAAATTGCTGGATAAGTCTGAGTTCTTGCATTGTTAACCTTCCTCCAGCTTCACATTTGTTTTCATCTAAGCTTCGCATTTGTGTTCATCTAAGCCTGATTTGCTAGTTGCATGTGTGTTTTTAATACTAATTTCTTCCTTTTGTGTTGACTACTTCCCCTTTGTTTTCTCTACTACTAACTTCTTCTGTAGTTCTTTGTTTCATCCTTCTGATTATACAAGGTTAACAATAGTAAATTTGAAATTTTTAGTTGAACTTAACAGTGTAACTGCTATAAGTATCTCTTCCTAAATCACTGCTGCCTTGTAGGTTACCACTTGGCAGTTACCACCATGGTTGAAATCTCAGAAGATGATGTTAGTTCAGATCTTCCACTTGTACAAGGAATTCCATCGCAATCGCAAATGGGACCTCCACCTCAACATCCACCGGCATCCATAGCAGGGACAAGGAGTACATCTGGGTCATCCGCGACACCATCTTCTTAACCATTATCATCTTGTGGAGTAAGCGACAGTTCAACTAAGAAGCCTAGAGTTGGAACTCTAGTTCTACTTCTGCTCAAGGTTCTTCTGCTTCTAGCAAGGCTAAGTATATGGAACGAAGAAATAAACGCAAAAGCCAATTGAGTACTGTGGAGGATCATAGGAGATCTGAGGTGGAAAGATACTTGGCTGAGCCTATCTACTCTCCAACCAATGAGGATTCTTCTTTTGATATATTACTTTGGTGGAAGATCAACTCTGCTAGGATTGACATTTTGCCACTCATAGCCAAAGATATATTTGATATAACTGTTTCTTCTGTCGCTTCTGAGTCAGCTTTTAGTACCGGAAAACGAATTTTGGATCCTTTTTGAAGTTCCTTAAAACCTAGAACACTTGAGGCATTAATTTTATTGCAAAATTGGTGACATACACCAATTGACAAAGAATCTTCTTGCCTTGGAGTCGAGGAGGAAGAGGTTGATGTTCTTGAGTCGGGTATAATTTGTACTTCAGGGTTCTTAACTTCTTATACTATTATTACTATTTGTATTTTTTTTTTATTTTCATTCTAATTGTTCACTTCTTTTGTTGCAGAGCTATTTGGTAACCTTGCTGATTCTTCCATTATCATAGATGATGATTGAATCTCATCCTGCGGCAGTTGATTCTGGCGAGTTCTTAAACTTAAACTCTTGGTTTTATTTTGAGACCTGGTATATGAAAGAAATAATCCTCGTAAAGCAATAATGATGGTATATGAAAGAAAATATGCTTCTCCATGTTGTTGTAGTATCAATTATGTGAATCTCTAATATGAACTGCTTTTGAAACAGTTATGTCGATAGACTCGATACAGTTAATATGAACTGCTTTTGAAACTCTAATTGTTTCTATAGGCAATTTTGCATGACAAAACAGTTTCTTCTCATGTAAACTGAAAACAGTATTAGGTCTTGTAATGTTGTACTAAACAAAAGATTATTGTGAAGCCTAAGTGGTAAACCAATACAAGGTAGTGAAAATTAAAGGATTGGGGGCTGATTCAACAATTTTGAAGATGAAAATCCACACTTAGAATCTCTATACGCAACACCACAGAACTGTATAACAAAATGAATCAAAATCCAATGTTTCTTAGTTAGCAAATATAAAGTTTATGATACATAAAGTAAACATCTCTTTAACGAGCTAGTACTGTTTGATAACTGATACAACTTGGCCATTTCAAATAATATGAAACTCTCCCCAACTTGTATTGTTTACTTTTTGTCTTTCTTTGCTACTCAGTCGTAAACATTTTAGATGTTCATCATATTATGCTTGGGAAAAGTGACTTTCTTTATACTTGTCTTACATTGTTCATCTAGAATTATTTCAAACATACAGAATGGTTTTGAATGGAGCTGCTCCACCAAGGGGAAGTGCGGCAGCTGCTCCGATGATGCACCTGGACTGAAGAATTCTCATAAATGAGCATTGGATTCATTAGATTTTCATAAATGTTGAAGTGACTTTGACTTGTATTTGGTTTCTTTCATAGTGACTTTCATGAATCATAATGACTTGTATTTGGTTTCTTTCATAAATCTTTCTTGTTTGGTCAGGCTTAATAGGGTTTAGAATTTGGAAAAAATTAGATTTAGAAGTTTAGAACAACTTTTTTAGGATTTGTGGAGTCTGGGCCGGTGACCCGCGGGTGACCTGCACCCGACCCGCCGTAAAGTCGGGTCTGATCCGACCCTACCCGTCCTACGGCGGGTTGGGTGTGGGTGAAAAAATAGTCACCCGACTATACGGCGGGTCGGGTGCGGGTGAGGCCAAACCCGACCCGATTCACCCGATGTGCAGCCCTGATCTCAATCACTCTACTTCACCCGGGTGAGACGCTTTTTAAACATCGTTTAAATTAATTACCGACGTTTATTAAGTGAACCAAAAGTATTTTTTTATTATGTGTCTCCATAATTTTGCCACGTATACTTATTTTGTTAGCTACGCTTATATCTATCTCAAATTTAATTTAGAATTAAAAAAAAAACTAATTTTGCAATTGAGAATCACCAAATTCAAAATTTCCTGCACCTGCACGTTTGATTTCTTGAACCTGAATCGGATATCTAGCTATTCCTTCTCAATCAAATATGAATTCATAATTCAATCAATTGTATTATCACGATAGAAACCATAATTTATTCAATCGCAGCATCACAAATAAATCGACCCTTACAATCAATTTATCAATCAATCAAATTACAAATGTAAGATGACTGAAATTTAAGATAAAAACTACTTATCAATGCAAATCTGTCTCTAAAATTTGAGACCAAAGTTGAGCATATTTTGGTGTTCAATAACATATGTAGATACGCTACAACTTGTTCAATCAATATTATGGGACTTCAACATGCATTGGCAGAAGATACACTTTCTACTAGAAATTAAGAAGTAAGACAAGATGGAACCTGTCTTTTTGATTTCCTTATTATGCTTTATTCAAACTCTGTCTTTTAGAAATTAAGAAGTAAGACAAGAAGTAAGACAGGGGGAGTAAGTGTGAAAAATTCAACTTAATTGCGAAATATCATTTTGTCCTGGTTGTACTTCCTTGCTAAAGCCATCAAATAAGATGGTTCAATAATCCCACCATATAGCCTCAATACAATTTATTCACGGCAAACAAACAAATATATTACATCAATACTTTGAAAACTGAACAAGCTCAAATTGATAAAAACATAGAAGTTTTTCAAATTTTACCTTTCTGGATGTTATAGTCAGCAAGTGCACTTGCCACTTATGAGCAGCTCTCCTTCATGTCCACCAATCAATTGAAGTTAAAAGAATGCAGGTTTAAGTAGTTAATACTCAAAGTACAAATCGATCCTTGTCCCTCCTCTTTTATCCGGGCTTGGAAACAGTAATGCAAGCATTGGCAGAGTTAAAAAGGTTTTGGTGAACACCAAATTAACAAGATATAATATATTGAACACCAAATTAACAAGATATAATATATTAAGTAAATGTAGGCAGTTGGAGACCCCAAAAAACCTATCCTCTATGTGCTAGACAAAACGACTAAGGATGAAAAGGACACTAACAAGAAAATTCTTTGATGCAACAAGTTGAATTTTCCACTTGCTAGTGTCGAACTTGTCCTTGCTGCGCAAAAGAACACAACTACAGCGGAAATAACAAAAAATAACACCAAAAAAAAAGAATATACTAATGCTCAATGCCAACTTGGTTGCTATGCTTGCGTTGAACCTATCATTGTTTCGTAAAAGAACACAAAAAAGAACACAAACCAGGAAGATATTACTCCTAGATTGGCACACAAACCAGGAAGATATTACTCCTAGATTGGCACTGACCGCAACCTATCTGCGGACCAGATCAACCAAGTAGGCAGTTCCATATTCCTTAAAAAGTTAATGTCATCTCCTTGTGGACCATCTCATATTAACGCAAATTGATCATGCACTTCCTCAATATAGACCTTCTTCTTTGTTGGTTTCATCTTCACTTCCTCAATATAGACCTTCTTCTTTGTTGGTTTCATCTTTTTATGATAGTAATCGCTGGGAACGACACAACCTGAGGCAACAACCTTTCCTCTGTTATCTAGTAGTTCAACTTGCAAGGAAGGAGATTCATTACTTATACTATCACCATGATCCATGTTTTGATAATTTTGATAAACTAACTGAGAAGTGGACCCTTCTTTATCTGGGTTGGGAGTGCCTACGCAAGCTGATGTTGTAGTTGCCTTGCGTTTCAGGCAGTTCAAAATCTCCTAAGAACAAGAATAGAAAAATCTTTATCTAGTAGCTATTAAACTTACTACATACATTACGACAAGTCAAAATTTATAACTTACCCTCACTACGCCACCCAAGGACCCCAATTCACCTTCAATACCAATCAGTTTACCGCCCATACACACCACATCGGCTTTGATTTTTTTAGGTTAAGCACATTCTCGCTATCTCGTTGTTGAAGGGAATAATGTCCAATTGATGCTATTTCAACTTCCTTCTTTGACATACAGGATGAGTATCCACGAATCCCATCACTTTGTTTTCTTCCAAACACCTTTTCTAGTTCAGCTGAAAGCACATTACTAGAACTTGAATGATCTATTTTTTCTTTGTTCCTCTCTAGAGCCTCTGTTACTTTAGTCTATATTTAGAATATAGATATGTAGCTCCAATAAGTATTATTTACCAATGCAAAACTGTTAATGAATTATAGAAGTTAATTGTTACAAATAGAAAAAACTTACATGCGCTTCAACTGCATTAGGATGGACAGTCCCGTCACGTCTTAAATATCCGTATAACCACTTCTCTATAGTCGATGGTGGTACCATATTTTTGCCTATTCCGTCCTACAAATATAGACATATGCGGTTACAGACATATACTAGTAATTGAAATCGAAAACAAAGATCAGGAACATAAATACTTACTAATTTATGCTTCTTAATGTGGTATGTGCACCTCCCAAGTGTATGGAGGACAATGCTTTTTGCTTTGCTTTCTGCATTCACCTTATCCTTTGTTATCTTTTCAGGATTCTTCTCCATGTCAACAAATTCCTCCCAGATATTTGGATTAATCCCAAGTGGAACATCTGTTCTTGCACTTCCCTAGATTTCAGGAGTGAGTTCTGGAAGCAGTGGTTCATCTTCCTCCTCAATTATTTCAACTCCTTCCTCACTTACTTCTTGCTCTTCTCTAAGAGCTTTTATTCGGCGTCTCAATGCCAACCTTAACTCGTATTTGAATCGCCTGTAAAATGGTGGTAATGCTACTTTAATGGTTCTGCGGAAGACTATTGGGCCAATATCCAATGAAAATTCACCCTAATATACACATTAAGATAAATAGTCATTAATAAGATCTAATCTGACTTACACATATTAAAACAACACTGTAACATAATTTTGTAATAATACCATTAAAATATTTCACACGTCGTCTTTGAAATTGTAAGGGACCAGCCCCCACTCCTTGTATGATATAGGAATATGAATCCTTACTAGCTCTCCTATCCTAGTAGAGAATCTGGCTGCCGCATCTCCTAGGATCTTGCCAGTAAAATTGATACCAATGAGAAGCTTCGATTTTGTTAGTGAGTTGGATATATTTTGTTGCGATATTGTAGTAGTTGAACTAAACGGAATAGAACTGCTTCGATTTGAGTCCATTGTACTGTAAAATAAGAAGTGAAATCTTAGTCAGTTGATAACACAATCAAGTAATACAAGAACCCTTTTAACTTTAAGCTGCTTATATTAGTCACATTAAACAATATATGCCAACAAACTATATTCAGAAAATAATTAAACTGCTCATATTAGTCACATTAAACAATAGATACCAACATAACCATATTCAGAAAATAAGAAGACAAGGTACAACTTAAGTTGGTTAATAGTTTGTTGTAAAGTAAACCAACATATAAAGAGACTAATGTTCCTACAATCTGATCCCCCCGAGCCAAGTGGAGCATGCATGAAGGAGTCAGATGCTTCTTCTATTCTTTTCCCTGGCGCAGCTGGGCCATCCTGGATTTGAACCAGAGACCTCGCCCGTGAAGTAAATCATCGCACCTACGATCCAACCAATTGGAAGAGAATCAATAGATTCTTTTTCGGGAACGATACAACACCATCAGATTCAAATTACTGTCGTTGAACCAATAACATAGCCAAGTTGGGCTCATCCGTAATTACAGATTGAATTTCTTCGAAATCATGCTTTAGTAAGTCGTCCACTTTTCTTGTCAAACATATCGGTGAGTGAATCAGAACAGACCAATCATGATTCCTCATATCTTGAGAATAAAAAACTTGTTTGGCCTCAAAGTCCATTACCGCAGGTTCATCAAAGTAGTTGTCAATAGTCTTGAACCTATTCAAGTTCACTATCACCAGGTTTGAATCTGGGAAGAGTTTACACCCAAGACTCTTGTTGTCCACCTTCACCCAGTCACCATAAAAGACCACCTCTGTAAAATCCGCATAGTCAACCTCCAGAATCTGTCGAACCACACCATACCATTTGGTGTTTGCATCCTGGAGGTTCTTATCTTTACTGCTAGCCCTGAATGTGGTAGTATCTTCCATCCAGACCCCATTATCCTGTGTAACATGTGTTTCCTCATATCACTTCGCTGAGAACATATAACCATTCACTCGATACTTTTTAAACTCTTTTGCTCCAACTGGTCCCTTTACATAGCGTCATAATTTCCCATTCATCTTCCCCTCTTTCTCCAACTGCGAGCAGTAAGAAATTGTTAGTAAACAACAAAATGGAGAGTTAACGACATAAATTAAGTATCACAATAAGCATACAACATAAGAGCGAGTCACGGTCAGAGTTAACTTCAGCATATTAGTAAACAACATAAGCGAGAGTCATCGGTCAAAGTTAACTTCGGCATACCTTGTAATACAACCACTTGATAAAATCTGTTTGTCGTTCTACCTTGCTGATCGATTTACCTTTCCAATTTGAATTAACCAACACTTCGTCACAATACTCACTACAATCCAATTAGTTGTTAAAATAATTAGTACCAAAAAGATAAAAAATACGGATACAAAATGGTAATAGAAAGATAACCCACCTGTAGTACTCTGCTACACCTTCTATTTCACGACGAAAAAGCACCCATCGACGAACTTGTATGAACTGAATGTGACTCAAATTCACACTGTCACCATCTCCATAAGTAGGGCCTTCATCGATGTACTCAGATTGATCATCTAAGAAAGGTTCTTGTGTAGCTCTGTGATTGTCATCCTTTGCGTTTGAAAAGTGTTCCATCACATGCACACAAGATTCAGATGTAAGGTGTGCTTGTTCAATCGTCCCTTCCACATAACGCTTGTTACTTGGTAAGTTTTTACAGCTCTTCAGGGCCAGCTTAACATAAAAAATTCAAGTTAATATAAAACATGTATCAAATAAAGATAACTACAAATAAGGCAGTAAATGTAAAATACACACCTTTCAAGTGGATACATCCATCGGTATCGAACTAGTCCACAAGTAAGCGCTTCATCGGCCATATGCATAACAAGGTGGATGTTAATGTCAAAAAAAGAATGAGGGAAGTACTTTTCCATCACACATAATTCCTCAGAAGCCATAAATTTGGCATGTTGAAGTTCACTTTTGATTAGAACTTTCGCGTACAAGATCCTAAAGAACAAGCTCATCTGGTGAAGCGCCTTACGAAGGTCAGGGTACTTCAGGAAAGCATGTTGAAGAAGCACTGGTAGCAAGTATTCCATAATAACATGATAGTCATGTGACTTCAAACAACTCAAACCCGAGGGTTTAACTGTCACATTGTTTCCAAGATTGGATGAAAATCTACTAGAAAACTTCATATTCTTCAAAGTCTGTAAGAAATCATTTCGTTCTTCATTGCTCAAATGGAAACCGACAATCGGTCAAATTTCTTTTCCTATTACAGAGTCTGTAGTGATCCACTGCCACTATGAATGTTCATCTTCTTCATGTCTTCTCGTGCCTTTACAATATCTTTGGACTTGCCCTTTATATCGAGAATTGTATCTATCAAATGCTTAGTAAAGTTCTTCTCGACATGCATTACATCTACACATTGACGGTTAGGATTATACTTCCATGTTGGAATATCGAACAATCGGGCCCTCTTATGAAATGCTTTACTTGGAGAATCGACAACATCACAACCAACTTCCTCATAACACTCTTTTTCTCTTTTTGCCAGCTTTGGAAAGCTTCCCAGGAAGATTCTCTATATTCAAAGTCTTTAACATTATATCTTCTCCACTTAAGGACAAGCTTTATAGCCATATGTTGTACACCCCGACACATTTCCATAAGCCGGTAAGTCGTGTATACTCCACATGAGAATAATTCTGCAGATAAAAGCCTCAACCAAAAGTTTAATAAATTTATTTATCAATGGCTGAAGAAACACACAAATGTCTTTGACCCGACGCCTTTGGTCTCGGTATTAATAGTGACATTATATGAAATTCTTCTTTCATACACAAAGAGGGTGGCAGATTGTATGTCACCAAGATTATCGGCCAACAACTGTAATTAGTGCATTGAATTCCCCGTGGATTGAAACCATCAGTGGAAACACCAAGCCATACATTTCGCACTTCAGCTGCAAAGTCAGGCCACCTTCTCTTCATATTCTTTCATTGAAGTGAGTCTATCGGATGACACATATAATTAAAAGAAGTCTGTGCTTCATGATGCCATTCATATAACGTGCTATCCATTCAACAATATACAATCTCTTAATTTTCGGAGCAAGCGGAAAATGTCTCAAAACTTTGCAAGGCTCTTTTGTAGTTATTGGCCCATCCTTACCCTCTTTCACTACATACCTTGATGCTCCACAGTTGGGACACACAAATGCATTTTTGTATTCTTTTTGGAACAAACACAATGATTAGGACACACATGAATGGACTCAGCCTTTACTCCTATATCTATCATCTTAGATTTTATTATTGGGTATTTTTCAGGGAAAGTATTGCCTTTCGGGAACCATTTTTTCAGTCGTCCCAAGAGGTACGTTACACTATTTCCTGACCAACCATAGGTCTTTTTCATATGTTGCAGTTCTACAATTACACTAAGTATTGTTTCATCACCTTCACAACCTGGATAAATCTTTTCCTTCGCTAACTCCTTATACTTGTGGTTTTTCTTACCTAGGTCAGGCTCCTGAACAAAGGAATATTCAGGATCACCTTCATTTACATCCTTGCCTAACCCTTCAAACACTCCATAGGCCTTGTCGACAAAATCCCCTAACCTACATTGTTCATCTGTAATGTTCTCTTCTGCATGTTCCTCAAATGAAATCTCTTCATCTACATTTTCTACAACTACATTTTCTTCTACATCTTTCTGCACTACTTATGATGTTGTGGTGGATTTCTCCCCATGTAGACACCAAAGTACATGCGACTTGTCTATTAAATGTACTTCTAAATAATACTTCACTAAGACAAAAGATAAAGATTTCTTATTTCTACAAATACGACAAGTACAAGGACATAATGGTGAACCTCTTATCCTGTTATTATATGCAAAATCGATAAAATCAGACACCGCTTTTTATAGACATCACTAAACCTATCTTCTTCGTTCATCCAATACTTATCAGATACTTGCAACATTCTACAACAACACATAACATAGTATGTCAATCAAACATTCTATAACAATAATCAAAACTCACAAATCAACAATGAGAAATCAAACAAATACCCAATAACTTCAACTGACTTTTTTTTCATACTTCAACAGTCATCACTAAAGAAAGACATATGGACATAAATCAAATACCAACCATGAAAAAGACAATTTCATAAGCTCAATTGATTCAGTTAAAGACCTCTATTATACTCATACCCTTATTCTCTAAATCAAAAATCAA
Organism: Papaver californicum; assembly: GCA_023531435.1. Classification (NCBI taxonomy): domain Eukaryota; kingdom Viridiplantae; phylum Streptophyta; class Magnoliopsida; order Ranunculales; family Papaveraceae; genus Papaver; species Papaver californicum. Next base: position 12,062 of record JAJJMC010017682.1, read on the forward strand.
ACATGTTATAACAATTATCAAAATTCACAGATCCTATAACAATAACCAAAACTCATAGATCGACAATGAGAAATCTAAGAAATACCCAATAACTTCAACTGACATTTTTTTTCATACTTCAACAGTCATCACTAAAGAAAGACATATGGACATAAATCAAATACCAACCATGAAAAATATAATTTCATAAGCTCAACTGATTCAGTTACAGACCTCTATTATACTCATACCCTTATTCTCTAAATATTAAATCAAACATGTTATGAAAATTAGCAAAACTCACAGATCCATAGTAAGAAATCACACACATGCCCATCAAATTAAAACCACTTGATAAAAATAGAACTCAAATATATACCCATTAAATTGAAATCACTTCACACAAAATGAAATCAAACACAGACCCATCCTTTAAAACAACATGAATCAACTAAACAACCATACAAAATTGAAAAACCTAGATTAAAAAAACAAACAAGCAATAAGGTTAGGGTTTATACTTGAAACTTCTATGATTTTCGCTTCAATCTTCTTTTGCGAGTTACAAACACAAGATTAAAAATCTAATTTCTAGGGTTTACAAACCAATTAAAGTAACTTTGGATTTCTATAAAAAGGGTTTATCATACCTGAGATTCAAGATCTTCTAGGCTTTTCATCTCTTCTTCTTCAATCTTCTTCTGAGAGTTTCAAGTTTTGAGTAAAAATCAACTTTTAAGTTTACAAAATAAAAAATAATAATTTCTGGAAGTAGGGTTTTCATACTACTTACTTACAAAATCAAAATCAGTTAAAGGACTTTGATGATTTCTGTAAGTGGCGCCGGATTCTGTAACTGGGGTTTGATCTATGTTTGCAAAATCAAATCAGTTTATCTCCATTTTTTCAAGAGAAGAAACCGATGAAAGAAAAAGGTAGAGAGAAAAGAACGAGGAGAGAAAAGAAATGATATGTAAAAAAAATTCGTTTGTCTAATCAAGGTTGTTAGCGCACGTGTACGGTAACGAAGGGAGTATTTAATTTGTCTCAAAATATCTGAATTAAATGAGAAAGAACTAAAATAAAGGCTGGGAATTAAATTTTTATCATTGGAATTTAAGTTCAAATGATTTGGTGAGAGACAAAGAGATGGAAGGAATTTTAGGTGGGAAATTAACGTGAGAGATCCAGAAAATTGGAAAGTTTGGGTTTTGGGAAGAAATAAAATAAAAATAAAATTATAAATCTAAAATTTATTAAGTTATGAAATTATAAGTATGCCATATTTTAAGACATCTATAAGGGTGGATTAATTAATTCAAAAAAATCAGAATTAAAGCAATTTATTTTTTTTTGTTTAGGAAACTTACATTTGTGGAAGCACTAAAGACCTT
>JAJJMC010017717.1:0-11676 GCA_023531435.1 Papaver californicum
TTTTTCAAATTTTCTATTTCAATAGAATTTTGATTATTTGATCGTGAAATCAATTAAAGGATTTAGTAATCAGATCATAGCCTGTAGTTAAAAAGGTTTAATAGATATCTCATTTCCGACTCAATCACCCATCTATTTTGAATGAATCATTATCTCGGTGATGGAATGAAAATTCAATTAGTCCCAAGAGCCCCTTCTTGTTTAGTTTAGACTTCCAAGATCCACAGAGAATTAATAACTAATAACTGGACTCCACTATTTACTTTAGTGATAGGGGGGTAAGGTAGAGCTTTTTCGCATTTTCACTTTGAATGCGTTCTTTTTTTTTTTATGGATATAGACCATAAAGTCTTTCTAAGCAACTAGGAATATCGATGGAACAGGCAGACGCGGAAGAGCCCATCTCATTTTTGAATTCAACTATTGAGCTATTTCCTGGCCAGGTAGGATAGGAAATAGATCTCGCTCTATCGGCATGTCATTTGCCCTGGGTTGTTTTGCGAGAAAAAGGGTAAGATATGATTCAGAAAAGAATCAGTAGAACTCAGAAAAAAAGATTCGATTTTATTCAACATTACACTTTGAACCTAATTGGACTGCTCTGGGACGGAAGGATTCGAACCTCCGAGTCGCGGGACCAAAACCCGTTGCCTTACCGCTTGGCCACGCCCCATTTATATTTATATTTGACACCAATAAACACTAATATCCGTATTGTTTATTCGTCAATTCCCACCCAAATCTCTATGGAATAGAGTAGATTGTTGCTAGGATTTAATGCATATAGTTGTAGAATTTAACTTAATTTATTGATCATTACATAGAATTCAATTAAGATATTGTATGAAAGTATGACTCCTTCTGTTCTCGGTTGAGAATTGAAGGATTTGTGATTGAGCAAGTAAAAAAAAAGAAGAATTTGAATCTACCTTACTTTCTTCCTTTTTTTCCTTAATATCAATGACTCAATCAAAATACAATTATCTCCAAGAAGGAAATGTTTGTTATGCTTAATATCTTTAGTTTGATCTGTATCTGTCTTAATTCTGCCCTTCATTCGAGTAGTTTTTTCTTCGCCAAATTGCCCGAGGCTTATGCTTTTTTTAATCCAATTGTAGATGTTATGCCAGTAATACCTGTGCTCTTTCTTCTCTTAGCCCTTGTTTGGCAAGCTGCTGTAAGTTTTCGATGATATTTTTTTACTACTGTCCTACAAACATGTATGATTTTTTGATAAAAAAAGAGTCTAACAATTAATAAGATCAGCTAAGTCTTATATTCTGAACCCTCGATCCAAACATTTGAATTCTTGGATAATTGCGAGAAATCTTGATCACCTCCCCAACTTGACCTTCTACTTCAAGGGCCCTATTCAATTTAGGGTCCCCCACAATATAATATAGAATTGTGTCATAAAAAAGCGTTTCCGTAACGAAAGAATCTTATTACAAACGAATTTCGAAAAATTACTTTCTTTTCGAGAAACTACTTCGTTTCTTGGTGTAAAAAGAGGATATGTGGTATAAAAAAGGATAGTCTATTCCCTTTTTTTACAAAAATGATCTTGGAGATTGTGTAATGCTTACTCTCAAACTCTTTGTTTACACAGTAGTGATATTCTTTGTTTCTCTTTTTATCTTCGGATTCCTATCTAATGATCCAGGACGTAATCCTGGACGTGAGGAATAAAAAAGAGGAAAAAGCTTTTTTCTTGCTTGTTGGTTTATTCATTTTCTTTTTTTTTTTATTCCAGACATTTAACTATGAGAAAATAAGATAAAATGCAATGAAAAGGTCTCGATCTTTTTTTGAATGCAAAAAAAAGAAAGTCATCGGAGGAAACGGAAAGAGAGGGATTCGAACCCTCGGTACAAATAAATCGTACAACGGATTAGCAATCCGCCGCTTTAGTCCACTCAGCCATCTCTCCAAATTGAAAAAATTACTATGTTACGGTTACGCTTGAAGCCAAAAAGTCTTTATTTTTTCTTTCACTTTATTCTATAGATAGATAAGATAGATACAAATTGGATTAGCAATCCAACTCGAATTTCATTTCGATAATGGGTATATCTTCCATAGAAAGAAAAAAAATATCCCCCCTTTTTTAGCCGAAAGCTCCTTTTATTCCCCGGCCTGGTCAGTACCTAGCCGGGCCATTTCTTACTTTATTCCAACGCAATGAATGATGGATCAACTCATTTCTCTGATTTGAAAACAAAAATACTTGTTATTGAAACAACAACGACAGGAACACGTAAGACTATTTCCAATCTTATGGTATAGGATAGAAGTGTCTTTGCTTTTTTTATCAATTTGGAAAAAGAGGGACCTATCCTATTTCTTAATATTATAACTCTAATTTCGTTATTTCTTCAAGGGCAGTCTTTATTTGAAGACTTGAGTTGAGTCCATAAAAAAGACTCCGGGTTTTTATACTAGATCCAGTTGATTGGCTCGAATTCCTAAAATTTACCGGCGGAATATGAATAAAATAAATAGGGAAAGGGTATTTTCAAAAAATGAAAGAGTCAAACTTTCTCTCTTTTTTGAGAAAATTTTGTATTTTCTTCTAAAGGATTGGAGGGTTGAAAAAACGGAGCTACGGATTCTTACACAATTTTTTGTGACTTCAGTGGCTCTTTCTTTAAAGAACCCCCCAGCCCAGCAAAATAAAAAGATATAACCCTTTTGTTTAATAAGACTTCTTTTCCTACCTCATCAAGTTCTCCCGACAAAAAGCGTCAACGCTCCAATTTAATAATTCTATTCTGATCCTATCTTGATTATGTAGGATTCCCTTGTTCGACAAAGATTCCATTCATATACAATAATCAATTGTAGCGGGTATAGTTTAGTGGTAAAAGTGTGATTCGTTCTATTAATCCCTTAAATAGTTAAGGGGTCTTTCGGTTAATTTGTATTCCGATCAAAAACTTTCTTTCTTAAAAGGATTTTATCCTTTACCTCTCAATGACAGATTTGAGGAAGAATATACATTCTCGTGATTTGTATCCAAGGGTCAATTTAAAATGGAAAATTGGATTATGGAATTGCGAAGCATAATTTTTTTTAGTTGGATCAAAACTTCCAATTAAATGAGTATGAATAAAGGGTCCATGGATGAAGAAAAAAGTGTATTTCAATCGTAACTAGATCTTCCTTTTTTTCTTTGTAGAAGGGAAATTGAAGCGAAATAGCTATTAAATGATGACTTTGTTTTACTAGGGCCATCAACATATTGTTTCAGCTCGGTGGAAACACAACTCTTTTCCTCAGGATTCGCACAGTAGAAATAGAGAACGAAATAACTAGAAGTATTTGTTAGAATTACCCCCTTCTAGAGGGATCATCTATAAAGCGAGTTGTTTTGAATGCATTCAGACAAAAAAGCTAACATAGGTGTTATGGGTCAAAATTTTTTTTACAACTTAGATTTTGGAATCTATCCATTTTCCATAAAGGAGCCGAATGAAACCAAAGTTTCATGTTCGGTTTTGAATTAGAGACGTCAAAAAGAAAGGCTGAATCGACGTCGACTATAACCCCTAGCCTTCCAAGCTAACGATGCGGGTTCGATTCCCGCTACCCGCTCCATTTTAATTCTGATATACGCATCATTAAAGTAAATAAGCATATTTATTCCCTCAATTTTTTCACAAAAGAACCTGGTTCCTTTTTTACAAATAGGAAGATAGTAAAGGAAAACGAGAAAGAGAAAATACGGAATGAAAAGGCGTCCATTGTCTAATGGATAGGACAGAGGTCTTCTAAACCTTTGGTATAGGTTCAAATCCTATTGGACGCAATTTATTTCCATCTATTTTTTTATCTTTTTATGTCAAGAAAGATATTTGGAATGATTTAAATAAGAAACGTTTCTCGACGATTTACTAAGAGTAATCAACTTCTTTATGCTTGTTCCTGAAGTAGAAACCGTTCTATCTGTTCCTTAATAGCTTCCTTCAAAAGAACTTCTGCTTCCTCCGGAAATTTCTTGGTAGAAGATATGATTTCTTGCAATTGAGGTTTATTCGTTTTTAAGTAAGTACGTAATTGAACGAGGAATTTCTTTACCTGATCTATTTCTAACGAATCAAGATACCCATTCGTTCCGGTATAAATAGTCATTACCTGTTCTTCCACGGTGAGAGGGGCCGATTGGGCTTGTTTGAGCAATTCACGTAATCGTTGACCTCTTGCCAATTGATTCTGAGTTGCTTTATCGAGATCAGAAGCAAATTGTGCAAAGGCTTCTAACTCTGCGAATTGAGCCAGCTCTAATTTTAATTTGCCAGCTACTTGTTTCATGGCTTTAATTTGCGCCGCAGATCCTACTCTGGAAACAGAAATCCCCACATTTATAGCAGGTCGGATTCCGGCATTGAATAGATCGGCGGATAAGAATATTTGTCCATCTGTAATGGAAATTACGTTGGTAGGGATATAAGCCGAAACATCCCCAGATTGAGTCTCTACTATTGGTAAAGCAGTCATACTTCCTTCACCTAAAAGAGTACTTAATTTAGCGGCTCTTTCCAAAAGGCGTGAATGCAAATAAAAAACATCTCCTGGATAAGCTTCGCGGCCTGGAGGTCTCCGTAATAGAAGAGACATTTGACGATAAGCTTGTGCTTGTTTGGAGGGATCATCATAAATGATTGAAGTATGTCGTTCACGGTACATAAAATATTCAGCCAGAGCCGCTCCTGTATAAGGGGCGAGGTATTGTAATGTAGCAGGTGAGTCTGCCATTTCGGCTACCACAATAGTATAATCCATTGCCCCCCGTTCCTGGAAAGTAGTCACTACCTGAGCTACAGAAGATGCTTTTTGACCAATAGCTACATAAACACATACTACATTTTGCCCTTTTTGATTCAGAACTGTATCCGTGGCTACTGCTGTTTTACCGGTCTGCCTGTCCCCAATAATTAATTCTCGCTGACCGCGCCCTACAGGGATCATTGAATCAATAGCAATAAGTCCCGTTTGAAGAGGCTCATATACAGAACGTCTTGAAATAATACCTGGAGCGGGAGATTCAATTAACCGGGATTCAGAAGATGAAATTTCACCCCTACCATCAATAGGTTTAGCCAGAGCATTTACAACACGACCCAAATAAGCTTCGCTCACAGGTATCTGAGCAATTCTTCCCGTTGCTTTTACAGAACTTCCCTCTTGTATCATTAAACCGTCACCCATTAATACAACACCAACATTATTTGATTCCAAATTAAGAGCAATGCCTATTGTACCTTCTTCAAATTCTACTAATTCTCCTGCCATTACTTCATCAAGACCATGAATACGAGCTATACCGTCGCCTACTTGAAGTACGGTGCCGGTATTCACAACCTTTACTTCTCTATTATATTGTTCAATACGTTCACGGATAATAGTACTAATTTCGTCGGCTCTAATGGTTGCCATGAGTCTTTCTTAATTCTTTTTTAAAAGCAAAGGAAAAAAATAATGCCTGCAGTACAAAAGACTAATCGGTTATTTCTTTCATCGCCCCAAACATGCCAATATTAGCATTGATGGTGCGTAAATGTAACTCGCTGTTCAAACAACTATTCAGAGTTCCTAGAGCTCCTTGTAAGGCTTGTTGGAAAACTCGTTGTCGGACTTGATTAATCGCTTTTTGTTGTTCAAACTGAATGGTTTCGTTTTTGTAATTTTCTAATTGTACCAAATTCTTATAAGTTGAATTAATCAAATTTGATTTTTCTCGTTCTATCTCAGAATATCCATTCACTCGAAACTGATCGGCTTCCATTTCCACTTTTCGTAAGCGAGCCCTGGCTTTCTCCAGCTGTTCAATGGCCCCTCCACGTAATTCTTCTGAATTTCGAATAGTACTCAAGATCCTCTGTTTTCGATTATCTAATAAATCACTTAATGAAAGTAGATTCTCTTCCCATTCATTTCAAAACTTCCACGATCTCTTCCCGAACCAAACATGAATCTTTCGATTCATTTGGCTCTCACGCTCAGTTACTTATAGGGGATTCCATATTTTTTATGTAATGAGCCTATCCTCTCTTCTCTGTTCGTATTCCAAAATATCAAAACGGATCATTGATCCACGACCATAATATTTGGAGGACTCTTCCGACCAGACAAAAATCTGTAATTATCGGCAAAGTTGTTTATATTTTTTTCTGAAAATCCAAAAAATGCTTCTTACTTTAATACATAGGTCGTCGATTCGGCATTGAAAAAAGGGATCCTTCCTTTTTCCAGTAACAGGTTCAAATCGTTTTATCGATATGAGTGTTCTATATCGAATAAATTGCCAACTTTTTTTGAAACCATTTCCATACTAACATAGTGGTAGAAAGAGTACCATGTAGCGCCTAGACTTCAAACGGTTTAGCTTTAACCATGTTAATAGTTCCACATTATTGGTTGATAGAGAATCAAAGTGTATTTACTTTACCAATGAGTCGCGAAATGCTATGGTTCTTACATATGATTTCTTTACTTTTTCAGAAGTAATTCGCGAGATCGTGCACCCTTCATTTACTTAGTTTAGTTCTAAAGAAAAAAGAAAGTGCAGCTGGTTAGATCCAGCCTATTCTTGAAATAAACAACCCGCACACACTCCCTTTCCAAAAAAGATCAATACGCCAAGTACTACACTTAGATTTATTGGATTTGTTGCTAAAATATCGGTATTAAACCCGAAACTCCCGGCGGATGGCCAGTGACCCAAAGAAACGAAAGAATCGGTTACATTTTTCATATGATCTCCTCTTATAGATAGGACTAACAAAATAAAACAGAGTTTGTATCAATTCGTCCCTTTTTTTATTGTTTGATTAATTTTTGATTTCCTTTTTTTTTACATAGATTTTATTATTCCATTTTGCATTTTTTTTATTTCATTTGAGGTTCCCACTCAAAAACACACTTATTAGAATTAGGTCCAGATCTCATGTCAGTCGTGAAATACCTCATCTTTTGCAACGCTTTCTAAAAAAAAAGGGTTTCGTTGGACTAAGAACGGGAAGGAAGAAAGCGAGTAGGTCTGCTAATTCCTCATCCTCAAATCAGTCCTTCCCACGGATATTGTCTCAAAAAAAAGTGATTGTAAGAGTAAAATCTTGATAGAATTCAAAAAAGCAGGTAGGAAATCCAGGGCAATAAAATGGAGAAAAAAACTTTCAAATTCTTAGGATTAAACAAAAGGATTCGCAAATAAAAGTGCTAATGCCACAACCAAGCCATAAATTGTTAAAGCTTCCATAAAAGCCAGACTCAGCAATAAAGTACCTCGTATTTTACCCTCCGCCTCTGGTTGTCTCGCAATACCTTCTACGGCTTGTCCCGCAGCAGTACCTTGACCAACTCCAGGTCCAATAGAAGCAAGCCCTACGGCCAATCCAGCAGCAATAACGGAAGCGGCAGAAATCAGTGGATTCATGGTAAGCTCCTCGCACCAAAATAAATAAATGGTTAATGATACAATCAACCAATAAATAATGCCTTATGATTCCATTACTAACATATATCCAATTGAAGTAATTATATTATTGAATCGTCAGAACTACTTCGATTTCTCGTTTTTAGTTCCCATCCATCGAGTCTTTATCAATTAGCAATCCATAAAGCTCTTCCATTTCTTAGTTCCAAAGCATTCTTTCAATTCTTCGTTATTTTTCTCTTCTATACTATATGCTCTTGGTTTCATGTGTTTATTCATTCGTCACAGACGAAATGGAAGGACTTCTATTGGAATCCTCATCGAAATTCAGAGTGGGATCGTAAAGGAAATAAGATCTATGGATAGTTCATATATAACTAGTCAATATCTAATATCACATATACATATGTTTCTTCCATAGTGTAAACCAACTATTGAATTCTCATCCTATATGCATTCGAATTCTAGAAAAAACATACACAACAATAGGTTTATAGCCATTACATATACCTAAGTCGATCCCCTAACCTATTTTTTATGAAGCCCATTTGTCACTTCCTCTTTGCCCTTTAGTTATCATTATCCCGTATGAATCCAAATGGGCGGGTTGGTTGGTTCATTATCATTAGCCCGAATCATTACATATCAATACAATATCAGGATTTGGTTGATGAAATTGCATGGAATTAATTCGAATTTTGGACAATCCTTGAATTAAAAAAATTTAAATGCCAATCCATCGTTCTATAGAAACATCGTTTTTTGTTTAATCACAATCAAAGTTAGATAGCATAACAATTTGGATTCAAATTATGAACCCTAATATAATTCTAATATTGTAATTGAATGAACAAATAGAAGTGGGGGTATGACATCAATCGGCCAAGAATCTTAGGAAAAAGATCTTTTAGATCTCTTTCCTTTATTTTAAATTCCCGAATATCAATCAGAAAAGCTAGTTAATGATGACCCTCCATGGATTCGCCTATATAAGCCGCGGCTAAAGTTGCAAAAATAAGAGCTTGAATCCCGCTTGTAAATAATCCAAGAAACATGACAGGTATAGGAACCACTGAAGGTACTAAAGAAACAAGAACAACAACTACTAATTCATCAGCCAATATATTCCCGAAAAGCCGAAAACTTAGTGATAAGGGTTTTGTGAAATCTTCTAGGATGTTAATTGGTAAAAGGATTGGAGTTGGTTGAATGTATTTACCGAAATAACCCAACCCTTTTTTGGTAAGACCCGCATAGAAATATGCCACGGACGTGAGTAAAGCTAAAGCAACGGTAGTATTTATATCATTCGTAGGTGCGGCTAACTCCCCATGAGGTAACTGTATTATTTTCCGAGGTAAAAGAGCCCCTGACCAGTTAGAAACAAAAATAAATAGGAACATAGTTCCAATAAAGGGAACCCAAGGACCATACTCTTCTCCAATCTGAGTTTTGCTCAAGTCTCGAATGAATTCAAGGACATATTCGAAGAAATTCTGACCATTGGTCGGAATAGTTTGTGGGTTCCGAACAGCTATAGCAGCTGAACCTAATAAGATAGCAATTACGACCCATGACGTAATAAGGACTTGGGCATGGACTTGGAAACCACCTATTTGCCAATAGAAATGTTGGCCTACTTCCACACCGGATATATCGTATAGCCCTTTTAATGTGTTGACGGAACATGGTAGCACATTCATATTGTCCTCTGGCAGAAATAGAACTAAAAAAGGAATTATTTTGATTCCACTATCTCTTTCTCAACTCGTCTACTTGAATCATATTTTTCGGATATCAAGTAATCACATAATATCCCCAGCTTTTTTATCTCTTTTTTGGTATTCAGAATATAGTAACCGATTCAAAAAATCTATGGAGTTCTCGAAGTAATTGACTTATCTTATTATTAATCAACGATTTGGGATATAGCTAGAACGGCCCTCACAAATGGCGAATACTAATTTGTTAAGGATTAATCGGATTGAAGCTATAGCGTCATCATTGGCTGGAATCGAAATATCTGCGAGATCCGGGTCACAATTTGTATCGATTAAACAAATCGTTGGAATTCCCAAAGTTACACATTCTCGAAGAGCCGTATATTCTTCTTGCTGATCAACGATGATTACAATATCAGGTAACCCCGTCATATATTTGATCCCACCCAGATATGTTTGCAAGTGATATAATTGTCTCTTCAACATTGCTGCATCTCGTTTCGGAAGGCGGTTGAGTCTTCCCTTCTTTTGTTCCGCTCTCAAATCCCTGAACTTATGAAGTCTCGTTTCTGTAGTGGACCAATTCGTTGACATGCCACCGAGCCATTTTTTATTAACATAATGACACCGAGCCCTTATTGCAGCCGATGCTACTGAATCAACTGCTTTATTTTTAGTACCAACTATTAAGAATTGCTTTCCTTTACTTGCTGCATCAAAAACTAAATCACAAGCTTCTGATAAAAAGCGAGCAGTTCTAGTAAGATTTGTAATATGAATACCTTTACGCTTTGCAGAGATGTAAGGTGCCATTCTAGGATTCCATTTCCTAGTACCATGACCAAAATGAACTCCTGCTTCCATCATCTCTTCCAAATTAATGTTCCAATATCTTTTTGTCATTTCTCCCCACGCTTCCCTTTTTTTTAAGAGATGAGATACCCTAAATACTAAATAAAGAATTGTTCCGATGGAACCTTTTACCAGAGATTGGCCGTTGATACACGGGCCAAGCCATAAATTCCTTTCTATTCACTATTATCTTTAGACCAGATAGTTTAAAGTTAAGTTAAAAGGATTAATCCGCTCTTAGGAATCATTAAATCCCGTAAATAATTGTTCTGATGGATCGTGGATATTCTTTGGGATGTAAGAATCAAATAATTCTTTGTGTTGGAACAAAATATCTCTAAACCCCCCTCGGAATAGGTTATTCTTTTTTAGTTCAAAAGGGATATTGCTGTGTTGCCTTGAATGATACACTAATCCTTTGAATCCGGTACCAACAGGTATCATCCCCCCCAGAACAACGTTCTCTTTCAGACCTTTCAACCAATCGATACGACCTCGTAGAGCGGCTTTTGCTAAAACTCGAGCAGTTTCTTGAAAACTCGCCTCGGATATGAAACTTTGAGTATTCAGAGACGCCCTCGTTATTCCCAATAAGACGGCTCTATAACAGATCGCTTCTTCCAAAGCTCGTCCCGTTCGTTCCGCTCGCAACAATCCAATAAGTTCTCCGGGTGAAAAAACATTAGACATTCCATCTTCCGAAACCAAAACTTTTGATGTTATTTGACGCACAATAATCTCGATATGCCTATTGTGGATTTGCACCCCCTGGGATCGATAAACTTTTTGAATCTTATTAACCAAAGAGATACGACTTTGTGCTATGGTTAACTCTGCGCCAATCAAAAACCCCCAAGGAATTCCAAGAATTCTTGTTATACGTTCGTTCCAACCTTCAACCCTTTTTTCTAGGTTCATTGATATTGAATCAAGCGAGCGCACTTCTAAAACCTGTTCCACTTTTGGAAGACCCTGCGTTATATCACCTGATCTCGATTTTTCATAGATAAATGTAACTAATGTATCTCCTTCAGAAAGGGTTTCACCATAATGTCCATGGACGGTTGCTCCTGGCGTAGCCAAGTAGGGTTTGGCCGATCTTATTACTAAAGAGCCAACACGAATAATTAGAACCTGACCCGCTTTGAGGCGGGGTCCATATTTGGATATACATACATTTTCACAAATAAATTGTCCAAGGTTAATTATTGTCGCTGTCTCTTCACAATAATCGTGCTGGAGAAAAAACCAATTCAAATTTAATGGATTCAAAATGATGTGACTTCCTAGATTGGGATTATAAATTCTCCCAGTTTCGTCCATTAAATAATATTTAAGTCCTTGGAAAGTCTGTTTTAAATTGTCAAGTAGCAAATATTTTTTTACCAAGATCTGATTATGAGTTATTAAATGATAAGAAGAAAAATTCACAAATTTAGGCACAATCCCTAAAGGACCCAATGAATTTCGAATGGAAATTAGGGGATCCCTTTTCATTGATTCTTTTGTTGTCACACTGTCATTATATTTAACACCGTTGAATGGACCCATTCGAGAACAATTAGATGATGACAAAATGATCAAAGGTTGGGATTCCTTATTTCGATTTACCAACGCACGAATAGTTCCTTGATGTTGGGTAAATGCTTGTTGAATCCTTGCCTTGGA
>JAJJMC010017717.1:11776-14276 GCA_023531435.1 Papaver californicum
AACTATTCGTGCGTTGGTAAATCGAAATAAGGAATCCCAACCTTGGAATAAAACGAAAATGGATTGAGGTTAGTACGATCTGATCCATTATCCGGGATCCATATTAATCCTGCCCCCCTCCGATCATTTCTTTTTCTGGTATACGAAATAGGGGACTTCACTAAGTCCATTCTTATGAAATAGCGAATCAGGTTGTTTACCCTTACTTCAACAAAAGAAGCATGAACCTCCTCTATAGACGAACCTTTTTTATCTTGGTTCCAATTCAATACTAAACAAGTTCGAACTAATTGAATACTTGTGTGATAAATCCCTCGAATTGGTTTTCCATTTCCATAAAGAATATAATTGACAACTCGAAGTTGCACATTATCTCTTTCCTGCAACAGGTCGTGGGGGAAAAGCGTTGCTAAATTTATCCCGTCCGCTATTTCATATGTGACTACGGGTCGAACCAAAACAAAAAACTTTTTCTTTATAGGTGTGATCCGTTGGACATAGATCCAATTTTTCCATTTTTTTGAATCCGCGGCATTTTTTTTTCCTGTTCCCGGTGGTATTAAGATGCCGCTATGCCAGGATATCTTATCTGTCTCTCCAGGAAAATGGATATCTCCAGAAAAGATTTTCAGTTCAATCCTTTTTTTTTTTCTCTCCACTCGGACTAATCCCCCTACACGGCTTCTTATATTTAAGGTGATTCGTGTATCGATTCCAATAATACTATTATTCCGTACCATTATGGAAGAAGATCCGGATAAGATATGCACTTCCTCAGGAATGAAAAAAAAGCGATCTACTTTCTTTTGGTATTTTTGCCTAAATTCTTTTGCTCTTCGATACTCAAAAAAATCCTCTTTCTTTACAATAGAATGCATCTCTAGAGTCTCATATTTAGTAATTCCCGAACTGTTTCTTCTGTATCGGGGATCATCGAAATAAGCAAGAATACTATTTCTACGGAAAATACCATTTATGGGTATTTCAATTGAGATACCTGAACGGGGTATTCGTTCTTTATCTCGTTCTTGATTAGATTGAAAGGGAATGATTAATCTATTTCTTCGCCTCTTTGCCAATAAATAAGAATTCTCGTGGAGAATGGGAGGATATATGAAATTACAATGACCGTTGCATATGATTCGATCAGGCCCGGAATAATCAAGAACCCGCTGCCCACTTGTACCAGAAGACTCCGAACTCAAAAATTTATGTTTCACTTGATCATTAGTCACTGAGAGGCTAGGCATATATCTTCGTTTAGCAAAAAGAGAATGAACATTCGTTTGATCTTGATCCTTGCCGAGTGAAAAAGGAACTATACTGGATCTGCACAACCCCCCCGACAATATCCATAAATGACTTGTTTTTGGTAAAAGATGAACATTACCATATGTATATTCGGGTGCATGATAGACATCGGTACTCCAATGCATTTCCCCCTCTAAGTCAGAATAAATATGTTTTCGAACCCTCTCTTTAAAATTTAAGGTGGATGTTCCCGCGCGAATCTCGGCAATTACTTGTTCTGATTCTACATATTGATCGTTTTGAACTAAAATAAAACTTTTTGGCGGAATATTCACATTATGTCGAATATCCTGACTCTCAATAGTTACAAACAGGTCTATATAACATAGAAAAGCAGGATGTCCATGACGTGTACGTGTGGGATGAACCAAATCTTCATTGAATTTTATTTTTCCGTTAGAAGGAGCTCGTACATGTTCTGCAGTACCGCCCGTGAAGACTCCACCGGTATGAAAAGTTCTTAATGTTAGCTGGGTCCCCGGTTCCCCAATAGATTGACCCGCAATAATACCTACTGCTTCTCCCAATTCGACCAGATCACCATGAGTGGAACTCCGACCATAACATAATCGGCAGATCCAAGATGTACTCCTGCAAGTAAAGGGGGTTCTAATATATATTGGTTGTGCTCGAAAAGTTATGAATCGGTTGACAAGTCCAATACCTATATCTTGATTTCGAATGGCAATGCAACGCGAACCCATATATATATCGTCTGCTAATACACGACCAATTAATGTTTGGATAAAAATACGTTCTGTCATCATCCCATTTCGAGGACTCACAGAAATACCGCGGATGGTGCCACAATCTGTTCTCCGTACAACAATGTGTTGAACTACTTCAACAAGTCTCCGCGTGAGGTATCCAGCATCTGAAGTTCGTACAGCAGTATCCACAACCCCCTTGCGGGCTCCGTAACAGGAAATTATATATTCCGTTAAAGAGAGCCCTTCGCGTAAATTGCTTTGAATGGGTAAATCAATCATTTGTCCTTGGGGATCCGACATTAATCCTCTCATACCTACTAATTGGTGTACTTGAGATGCATTTCCCCTAGCTCCTGAAAAAGACATTATATGGACTGGATTTAAAGGGTCAGTCATCCTGAAATTAGGATTCATTTCTTGTCGCAAATATTCACTTGTAGCATACCATATCTCAATGGATTGACGTAATTTTTCTACCG
>JAJJMC010017717.1:19276-24276 GCA_023531435.1 Papaver californicum
CGTACCCCTTTGAATCTCTCATCAATTTCAAAAAACGGACTTTCTAGCGACCCCCAATGACCAATCCTAGCATGAATAGCTAAGGATCCAATAAGTCCAACGTTGATTCCTTCAGATGTGTCAATTGGGCAAATACGGCCATAGTGACTAGGATGGATATCTCGGATCCGAAAACTAGCAGTTCGACCTGTCAATCCTCCAGGACCTAAATAACTCAATTTTCGCCCATGAACTATTTGTGTCAATGGATTAGTTCGATCCAAAACATGAGATAAGGGGTGTAGACCGAAAAATGATTCATAAGTGGTTGTTAATGGAGTGGATGTTACTAAATTATGGGGAGTAGGTATAAATTTATGCCTAATAGCTCCACATATAGTTCCTCGAACCACATTTTCTAAACGAACCAGAGCCAATCCGAATTGGTCTTGTAACAGATCCGCTACAGAGCGAATACGTTTATTTTTCAAGTGATTCATATCGTCAAGTGTACCCATTCCAAATTTCATTCCGATCAAATGATCCGCAGCTGCCAATACATCTCGTGGTAACAAAAATGTATTGTTCTGAGGTATATCAAGATTAAGTCTCCGGTTCATATTTCGTCGACCAATCCTTCCTAATTCACATCTTTGTTGAAAAAATTTTTTTTGTAATTCCTTACATAAGGACTCAGAAAATACCGGATCCCCGCCGACACAAGCAAACTGTTGATAAAATTCCAAAATGGCATTTTCTTTTGACCCAATCTTTTTTTTCTCCTTATCGTTCGGGAAAGACAAGAAAATTTCAGGGTAGCAAACATTATCTAGAATTTCTCTTAGATTCGAACCCATAGCTGATGATAGAACTAGAATAGATATTTTTTGTTTCCGACTCACACGAGCCCATATCCTTGCTTTTCGATCAATCTCTAATTCTGATCTTCCTCCCCAATCGGATATTATGGTGGCGGTATAGACCGAAATTCCGTTATGGTCCAATTCTGAACGGTAATAAATACCGGGGCTTTGCAATATTTGATTGATTACAATTCTGTATATTCCATTTACTATAAAGGTTCCCAGGGAATTCATTAGAGGAATGTTTCCAATAAATATGGTTTGTTCTTGTATATCCCTACCGGTTTTCCAAATTAATCCCGCAGGTACATATAATTCAGAAGAATATGTCAATGATTCATACACAGCATCTCTTTCTTTTATCAAGGGTTCTACCAATTGATAAGTTTCCACAAATAATTGAAATTCAATTTCTTGATCTATATCTTCAATTTTTGGAAATTTATAAAGTTCTTCCATCAAGCCCTGATCAATGAACCTACAAAACCCCTCAAATTGTATCTGACTAAACCCAGGTATTGTAGACATTCCCTCATTTCCATCCCGGAGCATCTTAAGCTTCCCATTTATAGCAAAATCCCATTATTGGCTCATTCTTCATCGAACCATATGGATCGATCTAGCAATGATGGAATGTATATTCTGTTTACTGAATCACATGAAATTTTACCCAACTTCATACCATTGAGCGGAGCAATAAGGAGAATTTTCTACTCAAATTAGAATTTGCAACAGGATAAAACATTCCTGGAATCATAATTATGCCGATTATACTTTTTTTAGAGTCTTGTATAGAATATCAAAAGGAATCCAATTTCTACCTATTATTATGATATTACAATCCGGTTGGGTACCAGAAAAAGAAATGATTCAAGGTTTGATCTGTTCTCTATGAATGAGAGAAAAAAAGAAAAAAGGAAGCACGATAATTCCTTATAGACATATATGGCTAAGATACCTGATTAGGATATCTTTGTAACAATCTCTGTTCCGGGGTTTACATATATATATAATTGTTGTTATAATGTAAATTTAATTGAAAAAGATTGATTATTGAAAAGAATTGATACTGATAAGTTGTGTATCAACTTCATTTTGATGCCGTTGTTAAGGAAACGAAATTGGAGTTCCAAGAACTCTTCATGAATTCAAGTCAATAGTTAATGGTTCCTATTTGCCCTGCATTTTTCATTCTGTAACTGAAAAAGCACATTCGCTTTTGAAAGATAAAAAAAGGGGGAAGTTTTTAGGTGTTGTTTATTTTGAGATTTGAGATACCATACAATCAATCGAAGGGAATCAACTGGGTTCAAAAAAAAGGGTTTTTTAGGTTTAGGAAAGGGATAAAGACAATGAGATTCAAGAAATAATAAAGAAGAGAGCGTTCCCTCTATTTTATATCCGTTTGGCGGCATGGCCGAGTGGTAAGGCGGGGGACTGCAAATCCTTTTACCCCAGTTCAAATCCGGGTGCCGCCTCATCTACAAAAACCGAGAAATACTTTCTTTTTTTGCTCAGCAGAAGCAATAGATTCGAGAGGAAACCAAAAGGAAAAAACCCTCTTTTGAAGAGATATGGGGTAGGTAGTGATCTACCTTGATTGTATATTTTATGCTTTTTGCTTATGAAGGTCAACAAAAGAAACTAAACAATAGGCCTTACTATTCCTACATCTTCCATTAAAGAGGATTTCCTTGATAATACAAAGAAAGTCCCTGTGTATCTTGCTTGTGGTTAATCCTTCCCTTTTCTACCAGAAATCATATAGGAACTTGTTGTGGGTGGATTTTTTGGATTGTTTGATCAATAGCGTTTGGTCATAATCCCTTTTTGACTCTGCACCATAGATTCCACTATTATTAGTGATCAATAATGGACGAATTCCTTCATATTCATAGAGATAGGGGACATAATTCACATGGATATAGTAAGTCTTGCTTGGGCCGCTTTAATGGTAGTCTTTACATTTTCCCTTTCACTTGTAGTATGGGGAAGAAGTGGACTCTAAAAGCACTACTAATTGAGTTGAGTAATCAAACTGTAGCCATTTTTTCATATATCGTAAAGGGATTTTAAATATGAAATTTCCATTTGCAAATTATATTGAATTACAGTAATGGACTATATGAAAAAAAACCTTTCAATCAAACAAAAAAATAGATGCAAGGAAGAACTAGAATTGGGGTGTTATTTACATGATGTACATCACATATATGAAATTTATAGATATGTACATATATGAAAATACAAGATACATATTGTAGATTAATCTAGATGAAGCCTATCCCTCTTTATACAGTACCAGTACAACTTGAGACAATACAATAATAGAAAGTATGGTAGAAAGAAATTGATATCTTTCTACCATACTACCGGATCTCATATACTGCTGATTCTAGTCCGCCCATTTCATTTAAGACGTGGAATGAAAATACCTTTCATTTCTTCAATCATTGATAAGAATAAAGAAGTCAAGCTTCATTCGAATCAATTATTTTGACTGACTGTTTTTACGTAGATGATAAGTAAAAAAGCAGTAGGAACTAGAATGAACAGCGCAGTAGCAATAAATGCGAGAATATTTACTTCCATAATCCCATCGTTTTTTACTTCACAATAACTCGGGATCTAATCCCATAGAGATGATAAATCTTCTCCTCTAAATTCAATGAAATGAATTGCATCCCAATGTTATTTGATATTGAATCGGATCAATATCATGAATAACAATATCTGAGCTTTCAGATCGATTCATTGTCGAGAATTGAATAGTATAACATAGGAGGATCTTTTATCCATAACGAATTAAAAAAGGAATTCTTGATACAACAAAGAATCCCTTTTCGTTTTTCATTCTTTTCTATAACCTACCGTCTTCCGTATACAACCAGCTGATGAGGTATCATCTGACCCGTCTTCCATTTCAATTGGTCACAAACCCAAACAGTAGAAATGAAATGGAAAAAAGTGAAGTTCGAAACTCATTTAGTTTGTTATGATCTAAATTTCTTGGAAGACAAAGAGGTGTAATAAAGATGGATTCGGGTATAAAAGATCTCGTTTTTTTAGAAATGTACTTTTTTGGAGTTTACTCTTGCTTCGATAGGACCCCTTCATCAAAGAAAAAACAGGAGAAGAAATATTATTAATTTCTTTATTAAGCGGGGTAGGGCAGATCTTTCTTTGATCTCTCTTTTTTTAAAATAAAAGCTTCTTTCGTTGGATTGAAACCGGAACATATATCATATCCGAAATTCGGTATGGAAGTGAGATAGATAGATTGTTTCCAATTAGGAATTGCGGTTCCCAAAAATAGGAGCTAGAAAATAAGGAGGTGGTTTTAATAGAATCTGAAAAGGATTCTGGCGCGCCAACTATGTTAAGGTCAAGTTAATTTTGTATCACACAATGAAGGAATTCAATTTGTAGGTATGCTCTCGGGAACCGGGTGGGTATTATATTGAATTCCATGGATCAGAACCAATAGAAAAAGGAAAACCTGTGCGGTATCTCTTGAAATCCCGAATAGGACCCTACCACCAATTGTACCAATCTAGCTCTCCCCACGAATCAGTACTAGTCGAGAATTAATGAAAATTCTTGTATTTCTTCGATGATAAAAAAGACCTCCGGCGGAAATTAGATCTTGTTTTCAGTCCTCCCTCTTCACCGAAAATAGAGAAATGAGTTGACGGATTCATCGGATCCTAGGTCGGGACTGACGGGGCTCGAACCCGCAGCTTCCGCCTTGACAGGGCGGTGCTCTGACCAATTGAACTACAATCCCAGGGAAATAAGATGTAAAGGATACATATTCTTATTATTAAATTCATAGCATATTTCTATTTAGAATCGCTGTATTGTAACAGAGATAGAAGCGATATGTTGATATTCATATGGGTATGGGCTTTAGTGAGAACGGCACGTATTACTAGTAGTCAAATCATTTCATAATAAATAAAAAAGAAAAAGTCTTTTTTTCTTTACCCCTCCCTTAGAAATTAAGGGTACAGACCAGATCATTAGAAAGTAGAATCTATGGGAACAAAAAAATTAAGGATATAGCATAAAAAAGTCTTCGTTTCTTTGTCTGGTTTCTGGAGGCAAAATTTTTTCTATTATCTCATGATGGATCGGCGGATTTTTGGGCCGAGCTGG
>JAJJMC010017717.1:34276-66776 GCA_023531435.1 Papaver californicum
GCTATCAGGAAAAGAATTGCAATAGCTAAATGATGATGTGCAATATCGGTCAGCCATAGACCCCCTGTTACTGGATCTAATCCTCCACGAAAAGTAAGAAATTCGGCATATTTTGACCAATTCAAGGTGAAAAACGGGGTTGCTCCCTCGGCAAAACTTGGATAAAGTTGAGCCAAAAGATCCCGGTTCAAGATAAATTCATGGGGAAGTGGGATCTCCTTAGGATCTACTCCAGCGTCTAGAAATTGGTTAATTGGTAACGAGACATGTATTTGGTGTCCCGCCCAAGAAAGAGATCCAAGTCCTAGTAACCCCGCTAAATGGTGATTCAACATGGATTCTACATCTTGGAACCAAGCCAACTTTGGAGCAGCTTTGTGATAATGGAACCAACCAGCAAAAAGCATTAACGCCGCAAAGACCAATGCACCAATTGCAGTACAATAGAGTTGTAATTCACTAGTTATTCCGGACGCTCTCCAAATCTGAAAAAACCCAGAGGTTATTTGTATTCCTCGGAAACCCCCACCCACATCACCATTCAATATTTCTTGGCCCACGATTGGCCAAACCACCTGAGCGCTGGGTCTAATGTGAGTAGGATCGCTTAGCCATGCTTCATAATTGGAAAAACGGGCACCGTGGAAATACATGCCACTCAGCCAAAGAAATATGATGGAGAGTTGACCGAAATGGGCACTAAATACTTTTCGGGAGATCTCCTCCAAATCACTGGTATGGCTATCGAAATCGTGAGCATCGGCATGTAGGTTCCAGATCCAAGTGGTAGTATCAGGGCCTTTAGCTATTGTTCTTGAGAAATGACCTGGTCTGGCCCATTCCTCGAAAGAAGTTTTTACGGGATCCCTATCCACCAAAATTTTAACTTCTGGTTCCGGCGAACGAATAATCATTGAGTCCTCCTCTTTCCGGACAACACATACAAAGAGACCTGCCAACAGTCAAGTAATTAGTGAACTTCTGAAATCTATTTATAATTAGTTCCTTTCCTTCCTATCTCCCAGCTATTTATTTTGTTTAGTTATTTACTAGAGCAATTATGATCTGGAAGTCGATCCGGGGCAAGTGTTCGGATCTATTATGACATAGCCATGAGGCGCTCAACGGACCTTTATAATATTTGAAAATCCTTTCCCGGCTTTGACTTGACACAAAAACTCTTTTTTGGATTCATATGTAAATTACAGGTGCTTAGATGGAGCTGCTTCGTATCTTACATAGAACGTATGACTATTGCTCGATTCCAAATCACTTCATTGGGGCAGTCATGAATAAGACCAAGACCCCAGTATCCACATTCAAAGGCTTTTTTAGTTTGAATAGCAAAAAGGGATGTATGATGTACTGTAGTCGGGTATCGTTTATGCCTACGAGGTACTAAACGAAATAGAACAGAACAATCTTAGAAGGGATACAATGAAATTCCTTGATTAGCTCTTCCCAGAGGAAAGATCCATTTTTTTTACTGACGGATAAAAAGAGTGTTCTTATTCAAACCGCCGCGTGATCTTCAACCAATTATGCGCTTCAATATAATTACCTGGAGTAAGCGCTATAGCTTGTTTCCAATACTCCGCAGCTTGATCGGACCAAGCTTCCGCAATTTCAGAATCTCCCTGCCGAATGGCCTGTTCTCCTCGGTCGGAATAGGTGGGTCGATTCCTTCCCTTAGAACCGTACTTGAGAGTTTCCTACCTCATACGGCTCAGCAATAAATTATTTTGGTGTCCCATCTTATCTTAATCGACCCTATCTAACTAAATAAGATTTTTCATAAATCTATCCCATTTTTGTTTCTCGGGTTAACCAGAAGGGGTTAATTACATTTACATAAGTTTTAAACTTTCATTTTGATTCAAAATAAGTTTTATCTTTTCTCCTACCTTCAGAAAAATGAACCCCACTATAGTTATCTTTTTCTGAAAGGTAACTATCTCCGTTTCATTTTCATATAGAATCTTTGAAAAAGACTTTCCTCTCTAAGAAAGAAAGGACTTACTATCTTTGGGATCTGATGCTACACCGCTGCTCAATACCTTAGTGGATCAACCCTATTACATAAGTTGATTCCTAACTTATATCTCATATCATGACATAAGTAAGCAGTTTTTTCTTATTGTATCGACCCAAAATCTCACTAATTGATCTTTACGGCGCTTCCCCTATCAATTAGATCTTTTATCTATCCATAGAATATAGTATTATAGGCATATTCATTTCTTCATTTTTTGGCTTTTATGAAGTATCTTTCTTTGCTACAGCTAATAAAAATCGTTGCTTTGTACGATACATATGTAGAAAGCCTATCCTCTAGTATTTACTAGCGTATTTTATCTTTCTTTCCCTCTTTCTATAGTGGAGATAGTCGCACGTAATGACAGATCACGGCCATATTATTAAAAGCTTGTGGTAAGAATGGATTTCGTTCTAGTGCCCGGAAATAATATTCCAAAGCTTTTGTATGTTCTCCGTTACTTGTGTGGATAAGGCCTATGTTATACAGTATATAACTTCGATCATAGGGATCAATTTCTAGTATCATAGCTTCATAATAATTCTGTAAAGCTTCCGCATAATTTCCTTCGGATTGAGCTGACATCCGTTACGGTCGTTCATTCTATTCAAAGAATCCCCGTTTCAGAACCGTACGTGAGATTTTCATCTCATACGGCTCCTCCCTTCTGTGCATAATGAATGATAATAATCCATGGAACCAAAAGAATATTGAAATATTCTCATTATGAACTGACAGGGACTAGTGTTTTTACAAGAAATCTCTAGCCAGCCTTCCTGCAAGAGGTCTTTTCTTAACACTAATCGTGTTGTTGCTAGATAGAAAAGGTTACTCCAACAATTTCTTTGTCCTCAACGCCCCCTATTTCCAGGAATTAGTCACTTCAACAGTCTTTGATGGTTATATAGGTATCCAAAGTACAAACGAGATGGATGTTTGTTGTCCCAACCATTCTTGTTAGTTCCGATCCCGATAAGGAAAGGGATAATTTATAACAAAGTTTTTTTTGTTGATTCCTAGGTGTAGTGCTTCTTCCCCTATGCCGCCTATTGGTACTGATGGAGTAGGATGGACCTCTAATACAGAAGAACCTATAGGTGTAACCTTTCGTTCAATACTAGATTAGAAAATTGAAGTATCTGAGGCTGCATCAATCGGGGATACACAATAGAAGGAATTGTTCTATTTCCAAACTTCACCTTCAAGAAGCGTAGATTTTTTGCAGATTTATTTCAATAAACGCCTTTCGTTTTATACCGAATCCAACCCTGCGTGCCTTTACTCGTAAGACGGAGAACACTAAATAGAATCAAATCACACCATCTCTATAATAGGTAAATGCCTCTTTTTCTCCGGAAGTTGTCGGAATTATGCGTAATAAGATATTGGCCACAATTGAAGAGGTCTTATCAATAAAATTTCCATTTATCCGTGATCTAGGCATAGTTCGCAATCCATTCTATAATTCTTCTCATTACCTCGCATGGGAAAAGAATCCCACAAACAAAGGAATTGTACAGGACGAAATAACATAAAAAAAGACTCGTTCTAAACATTCAATTAATATTTCCTACAGATTATGATTCAAAGAAGGAAAAAGAATAGAATAATAATTCTATGACCAAAATCCCATCCATTTTCATATTTCGAATTGTTATAATCGGTTAGTCGTACCTATATTGCAAAAATAAATATGAATGGCTCGCTATTCACCCGATTTCTGGGTCATAATCATAAAATTTTGTAGGAGAGATGGCCGAGTGGTTGAAGGCGTAGCATTGGAACTGCTATGTAGGCTTTTGTTTACCGAGGGTTCGAATCCCTCTCTTTCCTTATCTTTGCCTAATTCAAGAGCGTTATTGACCACAATGGATCAAATAACAAGGAATAGGATTATTCCACGAGGTAGACCTTTCTTTGAAATGAATTCTATATTCCTAATTGGGGTGGTACGAAAAATACTGATTAAAGGGTCGCCAAGACATAAAAAAATCCCCGCGGATCCATTTATGATACATGAATGGGAAAAATATCCGGATCAAACCCCTTAGCTTCGGTCAATTTACTTCGGCGAAAAGGGGGAAAAATTCTCCGAATCCTTGCCTTGCTATTTGAGTTAGGTTCAAGTCTGACGGGAATAATATTCTACGACTAGCAACTCGTTTATTTTCAAGCCGACCCACTTACTATCTATTATTTGATTGACTAACCCTTTATATTGGGATGAGTGAAGAGTCAAATGTTTTGGCAATTCTTCATGGGAGGATGAATCAAGATAATTTTGAATCAGAGCTTTGGATTTTTGTTCATCCCTCGTCGTAATAATATCTCGGGGTTTGCAGCGATAACTTGGTATATCTACTATATGGCCATTAACTAAAATATGTCTATGGTTAACTAATTGCCGAGCTCCAGGAATGGTCGAAGCCATACCCAATCGAAAAAGTATGTTATCCAAACGCATTTCAAGTAATTGTAGTAAAACCTGACCAGTTGACCCTTTGGCTTTTCCGGCGATACGAACATATTTAAGTAATTGTCGCTCTGTCAGACCATAATGAAACCGCAATTTTTGTTTTTCTTCTAGACGAATACGATATTGAGACTTTTTCCCAGAACGCGATTGATTTCTAAGATCATTTCCGGCTTTAGGCCGTTTACTAGTTAGTCCCGGTAAAGCCCCCAGACGGCGTATTTTTTTGAAACGAGGCCCTCGGTAACGAGACATAAAAACTCCTTTTTTATTTACAGAATAAACCTAAATTAAGACTGAACTAAACGATAAACGAAAAAAATATACTGAAGTTAAGTACTGTACTACAAAGAAGAATGAGATGAATTGTATCAATATTCAGACTCTTTTGTATATATAGCAAGGTAAGGAGACTTTGTCCTAATTTGTTCTGTAGAGATCTAACCAACCGCTCGAATCCGTTTTTTATTCATAGTTGGAAGTTCTTACGACATAATAGATCCACTATTTTTGAGAAAAGGAAAAAAGTATTTTCAATATACCTTGAGTTCAACCAGACATTATTAATCATGTAATAAAGTATAAAATGGAACAAAGAGAGAAAAGCCGGCTATCGGAATCGAACCGATGACCATCGCATTACAAATGCGATGCTCTAACCTCTGAGCTAAGCGGGCTCACATAACAGAAATTGTGTTGTGCATAGGAATTCAGTCAACTACTTAGCTCTTAGCTATTCAAAATCGATAATGAATATGAATAGAGAAAAAATGAATACTGAATAGAATGGTATTCTATAACAATATAATATAACATAAGAATTAATATAACGATAAATAGAGTGATATATGATATCAAAATTTTCAATGGGAAGAAATTCTACATTTTTTCTTTTCCATAATTCTCTTTTATATTTATAATTTATATGAATATGATTATCAATATCTTAATTCTAAATTATTAGAAATTAAGAAAAATATGGCATTCTAAAAAAAGAATCGAACGTTCAAGTATTTAAAATCGGGCGGGAAAAGTGAGAGGAAGAGAGGAATATATATGTGATATATATCCATCCATATTGAATTGCGGATACATCAATGATAGAATCATTTCTGATTAAACCAAATGTAGGTCCTTCAATAGAGAAAAAGGGGTAGATAAAAAAGAAATCAAAGAGGAGTAAAGAGAGAAACCTTTTAGATAGATAAGCTGTATCTAATGAATTCAACGGTTAACGGTTCCAGCATGAACGAAAAAAAGAAAGGGATGGCATCCCGGCCAGATCTTCGGCTCAAACTAAAAAGGGGATATGGCGAAATCGGTAGACGCTACGGACTTGATTGGATTGAGCCTTGGTATGGAAACCTACTAAGTGATAACTTTCAAATTCAGAGAAACCCTGGAATTAAAAATGGGCAATCCTGAGCCAAATCCTGTTTTCAGAAAATAAATTAAGGGGTTTCTGAAAGCGAGAATAAAAAAAGGATAGGTGCAGAGACTCAATGGAAGCTGTTCTAATGAATGGAGTTGACTGCGTTGGTAGAGGAATCCTTCTATTCAATTTGAATTTAAACTCCATAAAGAATGGGGGATAAACCTATATACGAGACGTACGTATACGTACTGAAATATCAAAGATTCTATGAATGCCGCCCTAAAATTTTTTTTACATAAAAAAAAAGGAATCATTTTTGTGAATCTATTCCAAGTTGAAGGAAGAATCGAATATTCAGTGATCAAACCACTCACTCCATAGTCTGATATATCTTTTGACGAACTGATTAATCGGACGAGAATAAAGATAGAGTCCCGTTCTACATGTCAATATCAATACAGACAACAATGAAATTTATAGTAAGAGGAAAATCCGTCGACTTTATAAATCGTGAGGGTTCAAGTCCCTCTATCCCCACAAAAAGGCCCGTTTTACTCCCTAACTGTTTATTTATACTTCTACTCTTTTTTCTTTTCGGCAGCGCCCGAAAATTAGCTATATTTATCATTCACTGTACTATTTCACAAAAGGATCGGAGCAGAAAAGCCTCTCTCGTATCACAAGTCTTGTGGTATATATGTACAAAAGAAAATCTATGATCAAGGAATCCCCGTTTGAATCATTCACAGTTCACAGCATTATTTTCAACTTCAAAAGTTTTCTTTTTTGAAAATTCCGGAAATTCCAGGGCCTGGGTAAGATTTTGTAATGCTTTTTGATTCTCTTGAATTGACATATACCCAAGCCCTCTAGTAGGATGGGGATGGTGCCTCAAGAAGGGTTGGGATAGCTCAGTTGGTAGAGCAGAGGACTGAAAATCCTCGTGTCACCAGTTCAAATCTGGTTCCTGACATTGAGTATCTACTGTTAAGTTCCTGACATTGAGCATCCATTATTAACCCACAGGTTAATAATAGATACTCATACAAATTCGATACGAATCAGCATACATACATGCTATCGTCCGAATGTCTAGAGAGAGAAAATCCTACCCTTTTTCTTAAAGTCTGTATAAAAAAAGAAATAGAATATCTTCCAAATTTGGGAATCTCAATGAGGACCCATTTTTTTGCGCATCCATATATCCATATATAGGAAAAAGAGTTCGATTACTCTGTTTGCTCTAGAAGAGACTGTAAAAAAATTCCTTGAATATCTCGCGGCGTAAAAAGAAAATTAGGTTCGTATCATTCAATGAGCATCTTGTATTTCATAGAATTTTGGAGCAATATAATCCTTACGTAAGGGCCATCCTATCCAACTTTCAGGCATCAAAATACGTTTCAGGCGTGGATGATTATCATAAGAGATTCCCAACATATCATAAGATTCCCGTTCTTGGAAATCCGCACTTTTCCAAATCCAAAAAACAGACGGAATTCTGGGATTTATCCTTGGGGCAAATACTTTAATGCATACCTCCTCTGGCTGATCCACACCATACTCTATTCTCGTAAGATGATACACACTAGCTAAGAGTCCGCCCGGTGCTACATCATAGGCACACTGAGAGCGTAGATAATTGTAACCATATACATATGAAATGACAGCAATGGAATGCCAATCCTCGGGCTTTATTTGTAAAGTTTCGACTCCTTGGTAATCGAAGCCTAAAGATCTATGAACTAACCCATGCTTGACTAGCCAAGCAGACAAACGACCCTGCATTTTTTTAATCTCTCCCGGATTTTCATTTGTATAAGTAGTTCACGTTTACGACGAAATTTTTGAAAATTGAAGTGAAGGGCATTTGCTATTCTTCTGCACAAAAGAAAAGCAGCCTCCCTAATTCACTAATTCGTGGGAAGATACTGAACTTTTGTATTTGAAAAATGTTTCATAAGGTATCTCTGAAGTGGATCGCGATTGATAGACTAATCCTTGATCATAATTTCCAGTATGCGTGCTGCGTCCAACATAAAACTTGTGAGTGGTAGTAAAACATCGATTATTCTGTTGAGACCCAAATCTATCCTCGTAGATTTCTCGAGATACCTTCTTACGAAGTTTTGTTATAGCATCGATAACTGCCTCCGGTTTAGGCGGGCAACCCGGCAAATAAACATCCACAGGAATTAGCTTATCAACTCCTCGAACAGTACTATAAGAATCAGTACTGAACATCCCTCCTGTAATAGTGCAGGCTCCCATAGCAATGACATATTTTGGTTCAGGCATTTGCTCATATAATCTTACTAAAGAGGGAGCCATTTTCATTGTTACTGTGCCGGCTGTTAAAATTAAGTCCGCTTGCCTAGGACTCGATCTTGGTACCAAGCCATAACGATCAAAGTCGAAGCGCGAGCCTATTAATGAAGCAAATTCAATAAAGCAACAACTGGTACCATACAGAAGCGGCCATAAACTGGAGAGTCTTGACCAATTTGAAAGATCATTTGATGTAGTTGAAATAACTGAATTTTGGGTTGTTTGATCAAGTACCGGAAACTCAATGGAATTCATAACTGTCTCAATGTCATTTTTTTCTTCTTTTTTCTTTTTATTGTCTGAATATTCAGGAGCTAAGACCATTCCAACGCTCCTTTTCGCCATGCATAAACTAAACCAACAATTAGGATAAGCACGAAAATTAAAGCTTCTATAAAAACGGATACACCCAATACATCGAAACTCATCGCCCATGGGTAAAGAAAAACCGTTTCAACATCAAAAACAACAAAAACCAGAGCAAACATATAATAACGAATTCGGAATTGTAACCAAGCGTCGCCCATTGGTTCTATGCCCGATTCATAACTAGAAAGTTTCTCCGGTCCTTCCCTAGTCGGGGCTAAAACTCCGGAAATGAAAAAAGCCAAAATAGGAATCAGACTTGATATTATTAGAAATGCCCAGAAAATGTCATATTCGTAAAGCAGAAACATAGATGCACTCCTATGAATGTGGAAAAATATATACCGTATTCTTCGATTCGATCTGGAATTTGAATTAAGCTATAACTTTTTAGTCGAAATACCAATGAATTTTGATTGAACTCCCCAGTTTTTTTGCTGTGGGTCATTCTTGTTTCAAGATTCATCGAGTGGAATCCGATTTTCACTTATTTCGATATGCTAGAGACATATTATGCTCTTATTACAAACTTATCGTTTTTATCTTGTCTCAAATTTTCTATAAAAAAAAGAGAAAAAAGAATTACATTACATCTTTTTTTAGTTCTAATTTATATAGAATTTTGATTAAGATTAAATTAAGATACTATTAAGAAAATGAACAATTCTATATGTATGTTATATCCTTTTTGAATATTCATATAATAAAACCGAAGGGTATTGGTTTATTCTTTTCATTAAGATCCAATCCAGTTAGAGGATTGTTGTTTCTATTGATTAGATACGGAAACTGAATGCATCGCCCTATTCTATTTTTATCCTTGTTCTAGACTTAATGGATTTTATTCAATGCATTGAATTGAGAGAAACCCTTACATCTAACAACCCTAGGGTTCTATCCCCAATTTACATTTTTTGAGTCTGTACTACCTCGACCTGCAACCCATCCCCCCCAAAAAGAAGTGGGTTATTTAATTAGAACTCGAAGTCTTAAAAGAAGAATCTAGAATATCGATCTTTAGTACTTGAAATGGGTCCGAAAAGGCGAGAATACTTATTAATGTAATTAAAATGAGTTTTCAAAAGTAAGACCAACCGCTGGGTTAGCCTTCATGCAAAAAAAAAATTATGTTGAACGAACCCTATACAACGAAGTATATCACAACGGGAAAGTCAGCCGAATCCTAAATAATTTACAGAAGAAACTTCTTCTAATCGAATCGCGCTTTATCAACTCAAATGATTCGACAGACCAAATCCCCAAACAACTCATGGAAATCGATAGGGGTACAAACACTAATAGAGTTAGGAACCAGTCATTATCTCTGAAACAACGAATTGGGTTCTGCTCCCGAAAAAACGATGAGTTGGGGGCTTCTTAACTCGTCCAAGTGCAAACAGACCCTCAATCTTCTTGCATAAAGTAAGCATAGGTAGAATTGGACTGGTGAGCAATTGGATTGGGGTATATTGAGATCTAGAAAAAGAGATTTTGTACAAAAAGAAAAGGAATATCCCAAACCCTTTGATCCTGGATAGGAAAACAGGAAAAATTTGTGTGTAATTTATCCACAAAGAAGAAAGGACAGTTTTTTTATCCGAGATCAAACAAAGACTGATTGGGCCCACTGAAATGAATTTTGTCCCTTTCATGCTCACCCGCGGGGATCGCTCGGAGCATGTGATAATTATTCTATTTCGATGGGCCAAACGACTGTCCGACTACAACCAACAAACAAGAATGAGGAAATGAAAACTATAAAAATTTTTAGGGCTATACGGACTCGAACCGTAGACCTTCTCGGTAAAACAGATCAAACTTTTTATTATCGAAATGATTCGAACTGTTCCAAAGACCCAACATGCATTTTTTTTTGCATTGGGCTCTTTCATCAACTGATATAAATATCAGATAGTCCGCCATACTTTTTCTTAACAGAAAGATAACGAGATGGCTCCACGTGCTCTGATTCATTATTTAGATTATGATCCAGGAGCAATACCAAAGTGTTTCAAAGAAGAGTTACCTTGACGTAGGTCTGCCTCTGGCCTAGATCAACCTAAGTTAAATGGAGTCTCTATCGCTCTGCTCAAAGAGTCAAATATGAAACTTCATACACCTTAAAGTTCATATT
Source organism: Papaver californicum (assembly GCA_023531435.1). NCBI lineage: Eukaryota > Viridiplantae > Streptophyta > Magnoliopsida > Ranunculales > Papaveraceae > Papaver > Papaver californicum. The sequence goes on from JAJJMC010017717.1 coordinate 44,988, forward strand.
ACGAAAAGATATTTTTTTGAGGTCCTTATACTCATTATGCCTAGCATTGAATGGGCTGTGTATTCACCTTATCAATTATCGAATCAATGATGGGTTCTATTTGGAGCCTAAATTGGCACCCAAAGCGGACCGAACCAACTATTTGTCAGGCTATTGTTCCCTCGAATATATAGAGTAAGACACCGATTTATCAATAAGATCAATTTTTTTGATTGCATGATGGACTCCCCTGAAAAACATTGGCGCGCGTGTAAACGAGTTGCTCTACCAACTGAGCTATAGCCCTTGTGATAGATAGTTTATCATGGAAATAATTTCTTGTCAAGATGAATCTTCTATGATCCAACATGATAGCTTCTGATCTGTTTCCTGCCAAGAATTGGTATTGCTTCGAAATAAGATTGCATCTATAATTCATCGATATGACAAGCCCCTTTCTTTCTCTTTGTGATGATAAATGACCTACTTAACCCAGTGGTTAGAGTATTGCTTTCATACGGCGGGAGTCATTGGTTCAAATCCAATAGTAGGTAGAACTTATTAGATACCGGAGTAATTAGTATCTAATAAGTTTTTCTACCCACCCTCCCTTTTATTTTAGAGAAATGCCATTACAGTTGATTCGACTCAATCCGCAGAACCAAAATATGGTGTATAAACGGAATTCACTTTTTTATTGGGGCGCACCAATTAGTTATGAAATTGAATTGATAGCCTCTACTCGCGTCCTAGCTCGTCTGACGGCTAAATTCGCTTCAATAGTTTGTCTCTTGCCCTCAGCCCGACTTAAGTTAGCCTCAGCTATTTCAAGAGCTTGCTGAGCTTCTTGTGGATCAATGTCACTACCCTTCTCCGCATCATTTACTAAAATGGTAATCTCATTATTGCCTACTCTAGCAAAACCACCCATCAGAGCTATTTTTAACCATTGGTCATTAAGGCGTAGTCTCAAAATACCTATATCTACAGCTGTGGCAATAGGGGCGTGGTTTGGTAATACACCGATTTGGCCACTATTAGTAGATAAAACTATTTCTTTCACTTCTGAATCCCAAACAATTTGATTCGGGGTTAGTACACAAAGATTTAAGGTCATTTATTCAATTTGCTCTCCACTTCTAAGTTCACAGCCTTCGCGGTAGCTTCATCGATGTTACCTACCAAATAAAAGGCCTGTTCAGGAAGACCATCTAATTCTCCGGAAAGGATCAGTTGAAACCCCCTAATGGTTTCTGCTAGACCAACATATTTCCCTGGAGAGCCCGTAAATACTTCTGCTACGAAGAAGGGTTGTGATAAGAAACGCTCAATTTTTCGTGCTCTTGCTACGGTTAAACGATCCTCTTCAGATAATTCGTCCAACCCAAGGATAGCTATAATATCCTGAAGTTCTTTGTAACGTTGTGAAGTTTGCTTAACTCTTTGCGCAATTTCATAATGTTCTTCACCAACGATGCGAGGTTGGAGCATAGTTGACGTACTATCAAGAGGATCTACTGCTGGATAGATACCTTTTGAAGCTAGTCCTCTTGATAGTACGGTAGTAGCATCTAAATGTGCAAATGTCGTGGCAGGGGCAGGGTCGGTCAAATCGTCCGCAGGTACATAAACTGCTTGAATAGAAGTTATAGACCCCTCTTTGGTAGAAGTAATTCTTTCTTGCAAAGTACCCATTTCTGTACTAAGGGTAGGTTGATAACCCACAGCAGAAGGCATTCTGCCTAATAAAGCAGATACTTCGGATCCTGCTTGGACAAATCGGAAAATATTGTCGATAAATAGAAGGACATCTTGTTCATTAACATCCCGGAAATATTCTGCCATGGTTAGGGCAGTCAAACCAACTCTCATACGAGCTCCCGGCGGTTCATTCATCTGACCATAGACTAGAGCTACTTTTGATTCTGCAAGATTTTGTTCATTAATTACTCCAGACTCTTTCATTTCCATGTAAAGATCATTCCCCTCACGAGTACGCTCGCCCACTCCGCCAAATACGGATACGCCTCCATGAGCTTTGGCAATGTTGTTGATCAATTCCATGATAAGGACTGTTTTACCCACTCCAGCCCCCCCGAATAGTCCTATTTTACCCCCACGTCGATAAGGAGCTAAAAGATCAACTACTTTGATCCCTGTTTCAAAAATAGATAATTTTGTATCTAATTGTATAAAGGCAGGCGCAGATCTATGAATAGGAGATGTTGTGCGAGTATCTACAGGACCTAAATTATCAACAGGCTCTCCAAGAACGTTGAAAATTCGTCCGAGAGTCGCCCCACCAACTGGAACACTTAGAGCAGCTCCCGTGTCAATAACCTCCATTCCTCTCTTCAGACCATCTGTAGCACTCATAGCTACAGCTCTCACTCGATTATTTCCTAATAATTGCTGTACCTCACAAGTAACATTAATTAGCTCGCCGTCAGTATTTCGGCCCTTAACTACCAAAGCGTTATAAATATTAGGCATCTTACCCGGGGGAAAGGATACATCTAGCACCGGACCAATGATTTGAGCGACACGCCCCAGGTTTTTTTCTTCAAGTGCGGAAACCCCGAGACCCGAAGGGGTAGGATTTGTTTTCATAATGATAATAAAGTGAAATATGTAGAAATTCTTTGCATTTTGTAAACCGAAGAAAAAATGTCCGATAGCAAGCAGGTTGATCGGTTAATTCAATAATAAATAGGAGTTAGCACTTGATTTCGTTGGTACCATTCAAGCGACTCCAATTCGATTGTTTACTCGTTCAATGAGTGAATTTTCCAATTTCACAACCTAAAAAAAAGGTAGATGGATAAAAACCATGAGGGAGCGTTTCAGTTCTCTAGCATTATAGACAATCCCACCCATATTTTCTATGGAATTCGAACCTGAACTCTATTTATGATTCATTTTTTTTTTTCACATTGGCCATTGTTTCTTATTTCAGCATATAGTTTTCCGCCTCTTCTCTACCTTTTCAGGGACGAATTCCAGATAGTTTTACATCTAGGATTTACATATACAACATATAGCACTGTCAAGAGTGAATTTCCTTTTTTTTCTAAATTTAGATTAAAAAAAGTACGGGATTAGAAACTTGAAAAACAGGGATTGGGTTGCGCCATACATATGAAAGAGTATACAATAATGATGTTGATGTATTTGGCGAATCAAATACCGTAGTCTAACAACCAACCATTCTGATTAGTTGATAATATTTGTTGAGAGTTTTGTGAAAGATTCCTGTGAAAGGTTTCATTAACGGCTAATTCATGTCGAGTAGACCTTGTCGTTGTGAGAATTCTTAATTCATGCGTTGTAGGGAGGGACTTATGTCACCACAAACAGAGACTAAAGCAGGTGTTGGATTCAAAGCTGGTGTTAAAGATTACAAATTGACTTATTATACTCCTGACTATGAAACCAAGGATACTGATATCTTGGCAGCATTCCGAGTTACTCCTCAACCTGGAGTTCCACCTGAGGAAGCAGGGGCCGCGGTAGCTGCCGAATCTTCTACTGGTACATGGACAACTGTGTGGACCGATGGACTTACCAGCCTTGATCGTTACAAAGGAAGATGCTACGACATCGAGCCCGTTGCTGGAGAAGAAAATCAATATATTTGTTATGTAGCTTATCCTTTAGATCTTTTTGAAGAAGGTTCTGTTACTAACATGTTTACTTCCATCGTGGGTAATGTATTTGGGTTCAAAGCGCTTCGCGCTCTACGTCTGGAGGATCTGCGAATTCCTGTTGCTTATGTTAAAACTTTCCAAGGCCCACCTCACGGTATCCAAGTTGAAAGAGATAAATTGAATAAGTATGGTCGTCCCCTATTGGGATGTACTATTAAACCAAAATTGGGGTTATCTGCTAAGAACTATGGTAGGGCGGTTTATGAATGTCTCCGCGGTGGACTTGATTTTACCAAGGATGATGAAAACGTGAACTCACAACCCTTTATGCGTTGGAGAGACCGTTTCTTATTTTGTGCCGAAGCAATTTATAAAGCACAGGCCGAAACAGGTGAAATCAAAGGACATTACTTGAATGCTACTGCAGGTACATGTGAAGAGATGATGAAAAGGGCTGTATTTGCCAGAGAATTGGGAGTTCCTATCGTAATGCATGACTATTTAACGGGGGGATTCACTGCAAATACTAGCTTGGCTCATTATTGCCGAGATAATGGCTTACTTCTTCACATCCACCGCGCAATGCATGCAGTTATTGATAGACAGAAGAATCATGGTATCCACTTCCGTGTACTAGCGAAAGCATTACGTATGTCTGGTGGAGATCATATTCACTCTGGTACCGTAGTAGGTAAACTGGAAGGGGAAAGGGAAATAACCTTGGGCTTTGTTGATTTACTACGTGATGATTATATTGAAAAAGACCGAAGTCGTGGTATTTATTTCACCCAAGATTGGGTTTCTCTACCGGGTGTTCTGCCTGTGGCTTCAGGTGGTATTCACGTTTGGCATATGCCTGCTCTGACCGAGATCTTTGGAGATGACTCTGTACTACAGTTCGGTGGAGGAACTTTAGGACACCCTTGGGGTAATGCACCGGGTGCCGTAGCAAATCGAGTAGCCCTAGAAGCGTGTGTACAAGCGCGTAATGAGGGACGTGATCTTGCTCGTCAAGGTAATGACATTATCCGTGAAGCTTGCAAATGGAGCCCTGAGCTAGCAGCTGCTTGTGAAGTATGGAAGGAAATCAAATTCGAATTTGAAGCAATGGATACTTTGTAATCCAGTAATTACCATTCGTTCCTTTAATTAAATTGCAATTAAACTCGGCCCAATCTTTTACTAAAAAAGGATTGAGCCGAATAATGAATAAGGTTCCTATTTCATTTTCCAGGCATATATACATACTGGATTTCGGTATACAAAATCTTAAATACAAGATCTAAGACTCAACAATGAAAATCCTTCAGTTGTTGGATCCATAATTAATCCTATGGATCCTTGAGATGGGATTAGTAGAATATTTTCTATACCCCTAAATTCCGGACTATGGTCGAATCGAGCCAATGGTCACAACGCTTTATCCCCGTCCCGTATATTGTCCTTTTCCTTCCGCATTGCAATAGAAACTTATTATTCTCCAAAGTTCTCCAAAAATGAATTCTTCCTAGGAGAGAACAAATTTTTTTGATTCGAATTTGTACATGGCACGGGATAACCCTCTCTTTCTATTCTAATTGAAGAAAGGGTTCCATCATATAGATTGATAGTGAAGTGATATCCAGATTCCCACAAAAAAAGATTTTTTTTCAAGACTCATCCGTGATTAGTTAATTATTCTATTGGATCTATATGCTTATTCCGAGAGGATATATTCAAATGATTATTCATCGAATGACTATTCATCTATTGTATTTACATTCAAATAGGGGGGCAGGCAAGCTCTATGGAAAAAAGGTGGTTCCATTCGATGTTGTTTAACGAGGAATTAAAACATAGGTCTGGGCTAAGTAAATCAATGGATAGTCTTGGTCCTATTGAAAATACCAGTGGAAGTGAAGATCCCGTTATATATGATAGGGATAAAAAAATTGATAGTTGGGACGATAGTGATAATTCCAGTTCTAATAATATGGATACTTTTTTCGATGTCAGGGACATTCGGAGTTTGATCTCTGATGACCTCTTTTTAGTTAGGGATCGTAATGGTAACAGTTATTCGATATATTTAAATATTGAAAATTTTCTTTTCGAGATTGATAACGATCGCTCTTTTATGAATGAACTAGAAATTGCCTTTTTTAGTTATCTGAATAATGGTTCTCAAAGTAACAATCACAACTACGATCGTTATATGTATGATACTCAATATAGTTGGAATAATCACATTTTTCATTGCATTGATAGTTATCTTCGTTCTGAAATCAGTATTGATAATTACATTTCAGCCGGTAGTTACAATTACAGCGACAGTTACATGTATAGTTACATTTGTAATGAAAGTGTAAATAGTAGTGACAACGAGAGTTCCAGTATACAAATTAGCACAAATAGAAGCGATTTCAATATGAGAAGAAGATATAATGATCTCGATATAAATAAAAAATACAGACATTTGTGGGTTCAATGCGAAAGTTGTTATGGGTTAAATTATAAGAAATTTTTTAAGTCAAAACTAAATGTTTGTGAACAATGCGGATATCATTTGAAAATGAGCAGTTCAGATAGAATCGAGCTTTCGGTTGATCCGGGCACTTGGGATCCTATGAATGAAGACATGGTTTCTATCGACCCCATTGAATTTCATTCAGAAGAGGAACCTTATAAAGATCGTATCGATTCTTATCAAAGAAAAACAGGGTTAACCGAGGCTATTCAAACAGGCATAGGTCAACTAAATGGTATTCCCATAGCTATTGGGGTTATGGATTTTCAGTTCATGGGGGGCAGTATGGGATCCGTAGTAGGCGAGAAAATTACCCGTTTGATCGAGCATGCGACTCGTAAAGCTCTCCCTCTTATTATAGTTTGTGCTTCGGGAGGAGCGCGCATGCAAGAAGGAAGTTTGAGCTTGATGCAAATGGCTAAAATATCTTCCGCTTCATATAATTATCAATCAAATAAAAAGTTATTCTATGTATCAATCCTTACATCTCCTACAACCGGTGGGGTGACTGCAAGTTTTGGTATGTTGGGAGATATCATTATTGCCGAGCCTAATGCCTACATTGCATTTGCGGGTAAAAGAGTAATTGAACAAACATTGAATAAGACAGTACCTGATGGTTCCCAGGCGGCTGAGTATTTATTCCACAAGGGCTTATTGGACTCAATCGTACCACGTAATCCTTTAAAAAGTGTTCTGAATGAGTTATTTCAGCTTCACGGTTTCTTTCCCTTAAATCAAAATTCAATCAAGTAGAGCATTCAATTCCGTTTTTTTATTTGCGGAAAAGAAGTTTTTTAGTTATCGGTAAAGAAAAAAAAGAAGAGTTCGTTTTCATTACGGGCATAAGATCCATTTATATTGTAAGAAGAATCAAAAGTTTCGGATACTTACTTTAAAATTTTTCCTCTAGAGCTGTATTTTATACCTATAATTGGTGCTATATTCATGATTAGTAATCAGGAAGTTTCGATCAACAGGATAAAAGAATGCATTCTTCTTTTGTTTTGGCAAAATTTTATGAAGAAAAAGAATTTCATCTTATCCTCTTACGTATTATAGATATAGAAAAATTCAAATATATAAAATAATAGAATTGAAATCGTGCCTATTTCAATATCTCCCGTGAGAACTCATATTTAGTTCTACATTCCTTGCACTTATTATTCTATACTTATAATAAATAGATATACTTATCATAAGATATCTTTATAACAGGTACAAATTTTAAATCGAGGTATCCATTCTATGACAACTTTTGATTTACCCTCTATTTTTGTGCCTTTAGTGGGCCTAGTTTTCCCGGCAATTGCAATGGCTTCTTTATTTCTTCATGTTCAAAAAAATAAGATTGTCTAGATCCCTATGAAGCAGACGCTTTTATATCTAACCAATTTGATGAATTATTTCTAATGGTTCACATCGTAATAGTGCTAGTTGATGAGAGTTACTTCGGGAACAAAAAAAGTAAAGTAAAATTCATTTGGGTTATTCTCTCAATTCCAAAAAAATGCAACTTGATCTAGTATGAACTGGCGCTCAGAACGTATATGGATAGAACTTATAACGGGGTCTCGAAAAACAAGTAATTTCTGCTGGGCCTGTATCCTTCTTTTAGGTTCACTAGGGTTCTTATTGGTTGGAACTTCTAGTTATCTTGGTAGGAATCTAATATCCTTATTCCCGTCTCAGGAAATCCTCTTTTTTCCACAAGGCATCGTTATGTCTTTCTATGGGATCGCGGGTCTGTTCATTAGCTCCTATTTGTGGTGCACAATTTCGTGGAATGTAGGTAGTGGTTATGACCGATTCGATCGAAAAGAAGGAATAGTGTGTATTTTTCGTTGGGGATTTCCTGGAATAAATCGTCGTATCTTCCTTCGATTCCTTATGAGAGATGTCCAGTCGATTAGAATCGAAATTAAAGAGGGTCTTTTTCCGCGTCGTGTCCTTTATATGGAAATCAGAGGTCAGGGAGCCATTCCCTTGACTCGTACTGATGAGAACCTGACTCCACGAGAAATTGAACAAAAAGCGGCGGAATTGGCCTATTTCTTGCGCGTACCAATTGAAGTATTTTGAAATGAACTGCGAAGAATTAATGTTTTGTTAGCATGGGGAAAGAAACAGAACTAATGAATCTTCATTTTATAGAACTTAACTTAAGTTTTTTCAGAACGTTCATTCGAGCAAAAGTGGATGTATATGGAATAAACAGAAAACGAAACTTTTTTTGTGGAAACAAAAAAAACGCAATTCTTTCAGACTATAATTTTTCTTTTTTGGGGGTCTACTATTTTGAATTGTTACGTTAGATACAGATGGATTCTATATTGTAAATAACTCCTCTTTTTTTTTGTCAAGCGATTTTTCTTTTTCTACGCCTTTTTCCTGCTTGATCATCAATGATTAGATCCCTTAATAACTATAAATATCCAAACTTTCTCAGGTTTTGCCACTCATTTTTGATTTCACCATTATCTCAATATTTTTCAAAATTTCCCTCCATTATTCCTGGGCTGTAGGTAGCCCTTCGCAATAATTGATCTAACAAAGGCGGCTCTTTCGGACATTAATCGAAAAGATGCAATTGTTTCTAATTTGACTAATGTTTCTAATTTGACTAATTGAAAGACCCGGAAACTTTTTTCTTCATTCGAAGCGAAGCAAACCCTTACTCTTATTTCTATGTTCTTTCTTGATCCAAGGACTAACTAAAAAAAAAAGGAGGCGTAGATCCATAGGTTCGATACCTTGTTATCGAACTCATGCTTCATAGAAATATTCGATCGGATAGAGTCGACGAAAGAGGTAGTTTCATTAGTAATTTACAGATTAAAAATGCCACAAAAGAAAACATTCACTACCCTCACATATCTTGCATCTATTATATTTTTACCCTGGTGGGTTTCTCTCTCATTTAATAAAAATATGGAATCCTGGGTTACAAATTGGTGGAATACTAGGCAATCCGAAATGTTTTTGACTGATATTAAAGAAAAGAATCTTCTAGAAAAATTCATAGAATTAGAAGAACTTTTCTTTTTGGACGAAATGATAAAGGAGTACCCGGAGACACATATACAAAAACTACGTATAGAAATCCACAAGGAAACGCTACAATTGGTCAAGATGCACAATGAGGGTCATATTCATAGCATTTTGCACTTCTCGACAAATATAATCTGTTTCGCTATTCTAAGTGGTTATTCTATTCTAGGTAATGAAGAACTTCTCGTTCTTAATTCTTGGGTGAAAGAATTCCTCTATAACTTAAGTGACACAATAAAAGCTTTTTCTATTCTTTTATTAACTGATTTATGTATCGGATTCCATTCGCCTCATGGTTGGGAACTAATGATTGGCTCTATCTCCAAGGATTTTGGATTTTATCATAATGATCAAATTATATCTGGTCTTGTTTCCACTTTCCCAGTAATTCTAGATACACTTTTAAAATATTGGATTTTCCGTTATTTAAATCGCGTATCTCCGTCACTTGTAGTGATTTATCATTCAATGAATGACTAAAGGCTGATTCACCGATATTAATCAAATCATAATGTTTGTTACTTTGTTTGTACATACATAAACAAAGCATTCCAAATCTTACTTACCTTTTCTATTTATACCCATCCCAGAGATTCTTCCTGTATTCCATTCCAGTAAAATTATTCCATTACAATAGCAGAATCGTGGATAGGGAACTATACTAGTAACCTACCTAATTTATTGTAGAAATTCTCGGGATCAACGATTGGACCATGCAAAAAAGAAATATCTTTTCTCGGATAAAGGAGCAGATGGCTCGATCCATTTCTGTATCGATCATGCTATATGTAATAACTTGGCCATCTACTTCATATGCATATCCCATTTTTGCGCAGCAAGGTTATGAAAATCCACGAGAGGCGACTGGGCGTATTGTCTGTGCCAATTGCCATTTAGCTAATAAGCCTGTGGATATTGAGGTTCCACAAGCGATACTTCCTGATACTGTATTTGAAGCAGTTGTAAGAATCCCTTATGATATGCAACTGAAACAGGTTCTTGCTAATGGGAAAAAGGGGGCTTTGAATGTAGGGGCTGTTCTTATTTTGCCTGAGGGATTCGAATTAGCCCCCCCCGATCGTATTTCTCCCGAAATGAAAGAAAAGATGGGCAATCTTTCTTTTCAGAGTTATCGTCCCACAAAAAAAAATATTCTTGTGATAGGTCCTGTTCCAGGTCAGAAATATAGTGAAATCACCTTTCCAATTCTTTCCCCAGACCCCGCTATTAACAAAGACGTTCACTTCTTAAAATATCCTATATATGTAGGTGGGAACAGAGGTAGGGGTCAGATTTATCCCGATGGGAGTAAGAGTAACAATACAGTCTATAATGCTACATCAGCAGGTATAGTAAGTAAAATTGTACGTAAAGAAAAAGGGGGATATGAAATAAGCATAGCAGATACGTCAGACGGTCACCAAGTGGTCGATATTATACCTCGAGGACCGGAACTTCTTGTGTCAGAAGGCGAATCTATCAAGCTTGATCAACCACTAACAAGTAATCCCAACGTGGGTGGATTTGGTCAGGGAGACGCAGAAATAGTACTTCAAGATCCATCACGTGTCCAAGGCCTTTTGTTCTTCTTGGCATCTGTTATTCTGGCACAAATATTTTTGGTTTTGAAAAAGAAACAATTCGAGAAGGTTCAATTGTCTGAAATGAATTTTTAGGTCCACGGATTTATTAACATAAAGTTCATAAAAACCAAATTCTTCTTGATCGATGTAATTATGTATGGTTAAAAATAGGATTTAGTTTACTTGCTTTGTTGCTACTGTTTGTTTTTATACAAGATATTGGAAAGTACTTAGCTTTGACTTTTACTGCTAGTAATAGACTAGTATTATATTGTGAAGAACGCGTTATTTGACGTGAATCCAACTCCCTTTTTCAATCCAAAAAGGAGTGGCGTTACTATCTCACTATTGTCAAATTTGAAATGCCACGAAATACATGAAATCAAAAGTATCCTATTCTATATAGAAAAAGGGAATCAAATTCGAATAGGAGTAGATAATCGACATAAGTGGTAGGAGAATATAAAGCAAGGAATAAATGAAAGGAACAACCTATTATAGGAGGGATTTTTTCTCTTTCTAATCTTCGACACAAGAAAAGGGTGAAATTTTCTTTTCTTGTGTCAAAAGAATAATGATTCTTAATCCCCTTACGCCTAAAAAGTACTATTCCCTTTTTTTAGGTTTATCGGAACCTCGCCTCTTTGGATTTATAAAAAGTAGTGGACAATAAAAAAGGGGGGTGGATTCGCTCGTTGAGTAACTCGAACTTCTTCGATGAACTAAAAAAAAAAAGGAAAACTTTGATGAGATAATAAAATAAATGGAGTAAGCTTCTATTAGTATAGAAATTCTTTGGATGATGTCTCATATACAGGAATCCACATTATGTATGTCATTCAGAAAATAGATTAATTCCCGCCCTTTTTTTCGATTTCGGACGAATACCTACTATGTAGGAACAGGTATTATGAATCCAATCAATAGAGTTAATTCTCCAAAAGCAAGCATCATCTTAAAAAAGAGCTATTTGAAACATCGGAGCAAAAGGCCCACTTTTTTTTTACGAATAGAATAGTGTGCTTGTATTAACTGGATTATCTGCAAACTTTTTTTATGGAATGAAAAAAAATTTCGTTGAAAAAGTAAGAGCTCAACGGGACCTTACCCCTCGAATTAAACAAAAGGGGTAAGGTCCCGTTGAGCTCTTACTTTTTCCTGTCTACAACTCAGTTCATATTATTATTACAGGGATGAGCCCAACCCGGAATATGAACCGTAAAAGAAAACACCTATTGAACCGATCACAGGAATACCGGCTACAGTACCTATCAACCAAAGAGGAATCCTTCCAGTAGTATCGGCCATTTACCCCACTTCCCTCCACATTTCATCAAGTGGTCATGCTAGAGACATAAACAGCCATGGATAATTTTGAGATGAGATCCTTCCGAGTGGGATATAGAGAATTCGCACTATTCTCTCCCTTTTTCTTAATTGAAGAAATAATTGGAAAATAAAACAGCAAGTACAAAAATGAGTAATAACCCCCAGTAAAGACTGGTACGATTCAATTCAACATTTTGTTCGTTCGGGTTTGATTGTGTCATAGCTCTATAATTCAATTCGGGTTAGGTTTATCGTTGGATGAACTGCATTGCTGATATTGACCCCAAAAAAGAAACGGTAGGTACAGCTAGTCCGTGAATAGCTAACCATCGCACTGTAAAAATTGGATAGGTTCGATCTATAGTCATTGGGGCCTCCTAAAAGGATCTACTAAATTCATCGAGTTGTGCCAAAGGATCAAAACGGCCAGTTATTAATGGAATTCCTTGTCGACTCTCTGTAAAATACTCGTTTGGCCGAGGGCTTCCAAACACATCGTAAGCTAAACCCGTGCTGACGAATAACCAACCCGCAATGAATAGGGAAGGTATAGTAATGCTATGAATGACCCAGTATCGAATACTGGTAATAATATCACCAAAAGCGCGTTCTCCCGTGCTTCCAGACATGCTGAGCTCCACATATTCTTGTACAGTCAAAGGGGATCGATTCCGTGAAAGATGGGATCAGTAAGTGGAAACCCACGGATCCTTAATCTTTGTTAGATCGTCAATAGTGTACCGAAGGCGTCTTTAGAGTATACCGAATCAGTATAGCTACCCTTCTTCTGACACAGCAACGCAATTTAAATCAGTATCCAAAAGAAGTGTTACATAAACTCTTTCTTCCTTTTTTGTTCCTTATATATAAGGATGATGTGCTATTCAACCCAAAATTTCTGTACTGTAGTAGTATAGGGTTCTTTTCATTACTCGCTTTGGGCTAGAAACTGAAGATCTGGTAAAGCTTGAGTTCGTCGGGTTGGGTTCTAATAATTAATGAAAGATGTTATCATATTCACACAATTCTATTAGATACGAAATCTAGAAACCTCTTTTCTTGGTTGTATATAACGGGTTTTTCTTCGGATCCTTTGAGTTCAAGGAATGGATTAGTAGTACAATAATAGGAGTAGATAGTATTTGACCAAAGAAAAAAAGGAAGAATCAATCAATATTCGTGATGCAACCATTGTCGTATTACAGCCAAAGGTTCTTTTCCTTCTTGACCTAGATACAAGAGAGGGATTCCCTAATATGGAAAGGCGGCATGTAGAACCTAAAAGGAAAAGATAATAGAATGACTAGTTTTAGAATTGAGTTGTCCCGAAATAAAGCTTTTATTTCGTCCAGCGATCGTGCGATACTTTTTTCTTAGCATTTGTGAGATATTATGTACAATTAAAGAGCCTACGACTTTTTTTATGAGGTTAAAGGTGTTGTGATAAGGTCCTTTGCTCCAAAAAGGAAACTTGATTATATACAATTGAAAAAGAAATGATCAAAATAGAAAAGATTTTCTATTTGATTCCATAGTGATTAAAAAAGAGTTTACTTTATGAAATGAATGAAATTCCACTACAAAGTTTTTTCTTTTTACTTGACTCAATAGTTGCTCAACGAATCTGTTGATTCAAAATAACGGAATCGGTAGATGTTAGAGATGATGGATCACTAGATCAATCTTTTTTCTACTTCTGTCACCCTATCTTTGTTAGTGCCGTCTATAATGATTGATGAATCAAAAACTTTTCATTGGAGCAGATTTTGTCAGTTTTTTTTTTTATGTAAACTTAGGTAAATGTTTTATCACCATATGTATAAAAAGACCGTATCTTATTTAGCTCCTTTATGCCTACTCTAACTAGTTATTTCGGTTTTCTACTGGCGGCTTCAACTATAACTCCCGCTCTTTTTATTGGTCTGAGCAAGATACGACTTATTTGAAATGAATTGAATGAACAATTAATAAAAAAACCTTTTTCTGTGAGATTCTAGGTATTCTATAGTGACTTCCCGCGTCAATTGTCAATTCTTGATCATTGAGATTCATTATTGCTTCGGATTTATATTTAAGAATAGATATTACCTCTCTTTTTCCTCTTTCAAACAAACCGAAATGATTGAAGTTTTACTATTTGGAATCGTGTTAGGTCTAATTCCTATTACTTTGGCTGGATTATTCGTAACTGCATATTTACAATACAGACGCGGTGATCAGTTGGACCTTTGATTAAGTAACATCTCGTTTTTGATTGACCTCCTCCTTTTTTAATTCAAGGAGGCCAAATTAAGGTTGCTGTTTAAGTTGGTGGAGTTATTTCATTGTAATTCGAGAACAGAATCACGCTCTGTAGGATTTGAACCTACGACATCGGGTTTTGGAGACCCACGTTCTACCGAACTGAACTAAGAGCGCCTTCTTATCACAATAGATAAGACCATAAAAAAGTATTATCTTTGTAGGCCTAATATACTTTGTATGTCTATAGTATCATAATGTATGTACAATTAGGATCGATCTCAATTACTGTCCACGGGAAAAGTAATAGGTAGGGATGACAGGATTTGAACCCGTGACATTTTGTACCCAAAACAAACGCGCTACCAAGCTGCGCTACATCCCTTTCAATTGGTATACAGTGTCATTGTAGAGAATCCCTGTCTTGTTTTCCACATCATTATTTCCCCCCTATAATAAAAAATTTCGCTTGCAATTTGTTCTTTTTGGTCTCATATAACATATAATAAAAGAATTATTTACATATGAAATCCGTCGGATAGAGAAATGAATATTTGTCGGTAATACTCAGGAAGAGGGGGGCGTCTTTTTCTGTTTTAAGGAAAGGGAAATCTTATCTACCGGGTCGTTGTATATATCTATTTTTGTTAGGGATTTCACTTACTAATACAAGTGATCCTTAACCACATATGCATCTGATCATATATGTATTACAATAAAGAAGGAGAGTTTGCAATGCGAGATATAAAAACATATCTCTCTGTGGCACCTGTGCTAAGTACTCTATGGTTTGGGTCTTTAGCAGGGCTATTGATAGAGATTAATCATTTATTCCCAGATGCGTTGACATTCCCGTTTTTTTCATTCTAGTTATTGACATGGGAAGGGATGAAGAAGATTAGTGAGATAATAAATTATCTGTGACTAATCCTTCTTCCTCTCTTTGTTTTATTCTTTTTTCCTATTTTCAAAATATAGAAGGACAGAAAAGGAAAAAACAAAAGTGGATTCAATCTCAGTGAAACTTGGGTTAGACTCAAAGGGCCTAAGAAAATAGAAATAAATGGGATCTAGGGAAACTAAAGAAATCATACAAGATATTTAAATGAAATACTGTATGTACTAGGATTCAAAATAATTGATAGTTATAAATTGTTGTATTACTTATTCTTTATATTACTCTATTGATTGCAACAAAATCTTTTGAAATTTGATTTCGGGTCGAAAATCAAAGAGTTGGGTAAATCCAAAATTCAAGGGAGGTTCATGGGCAAGGGTAAAGATGTTAGAGTCAGAGTTATTTTGGAATGTACCAGTTGTATACGAAACCGTGTTAATAAGGAATCATCGGGCGTTTCCAGATATATTACTCAAAAGAATCGACACAATACGCCTAGTCGATTGGAATTGAGAAAATTCTGTCCCTATTGTTGCAAACATACAATTCATGGGGAGATAAAGAAATAGACCGAACCAGAGGTAGAGGGTGTGTGTGCTACCCTTCGAAGTAACAAGAATAAATTACATATAATATATAGAAACAAATCAAATCCTATTTCAGTCGGATCAAAAAAGAATTCGAATTCAGAAATAGGATTTTCGGGATAAGGAATAAACAATGGAAAAACCCAAGCGACCTTTTCTTAAATCCAAGCGATCTTTTCGTAGGCGTTTGCCCCCAATTGGATCGGGGGATCGAATTGATTATAGAAACATGAGTTTAATTAGTCGATTTATTAGTGAACAAGGAAAAATATTATCTAGACGAGTGAATAGATTAACCTTGAAACAACAACGATTAATTACTATTGCTATAAAACAAGCCCGTATTTTATCTTCGTTACCTTTTCTTAATAATGAGAAACAATTTGAGAGAACCGAGTCGACCCCTAGAACTACTGGTCCTAGAACCAGAAATAAATAGGCCGCCCATGCCTCAATTGAATAAAAATTCCAACCCGAACCCCAACTCTGGTTGGTGTTTTGTTCAAAAATTCGAGAATCTAGATTGTATTGTCATGTCATAAGAAAAAAAGAATTGGGGAAGAAAAAGAGAAAGTCCTTAATTATTATTATGGAAACGTGTTAATTTCTTTTTACTACTTTATTATAGTAATTTATACCCTACCCTCCCGGAGTTCATTCTCCGGGGAACTCCGTTTAGATCATTCTGGTGGATTCCTTACAATCCCCTTATTTAATGATCTCGTTGGAAATCATGTAAAGACAATTCCTATTTGATATAGCTATTTGTGCAAGTATTTTACGATTAAGAAGTAACTGCCCCTTGCGCAGATCATGTATTAATCGACTATAACTATAAGATATCCTATTCTCACGAATTACTGCATTTATACGAGTGATCCACAAACGACGAAAATCTCTCTTTTGCCTGCCCCTATCCCGATGAGCCGAAACTAAAGCTCTCATTTTCTGTTGAGTCATAGTTCGAGTAAGTCTTGAATGCGCCCCTCGAAAGGTTGATGCAAATAAACGCATTTTTGTTCTACGTCTCCGAGCTATATATCCTCGTTTAATTCTGGTCATTGAATCAAATGAAACTTTGATGAATAACTAATTGATTTCTTTTCTTTCAGTCATTCTTTCCCCCCCTAGTCTATTAATAACAAAACTGATTCTTCCGATGTATAAAAAAAAAATTCCAATGGCTTTTGCTACTATGACCTTCCCAACCACGATTTTTTTGAGGCATTTCATTTCACCTCGAAATAAGAAATTGTATTGATACTTGGTATCAAAAAAAAAGTAAATAAAAAACGAAAAATTGTGGGTTCCATCGTTTCTATGGTTACGGTTTAAACGGTGAGGTCCTTTCTATACACCGGAGCCTCTTACCTATTTAGTAACTTGTACAGTTCACACTCTTTGGCTCTACCCATGAATTATCCAGTAATAGGTCTTTTCACAACTAGATCTACCCATACAGTAACGGCATTTCATTATGAAGGTTGGTTAGGTAGCTGACCCTGTTAGTCCGTTTTTGCAAGAATGGGAGCATAATCTTTCTGCTTCTAAAATACCATTCCATTCCCCCGCTTAATGGATAACCATTTGCTACCAATGGGGAGTTGCTTCTCATCTCCAGTTGAGATGATTGGATTTATACCAAAGGAAACCATAAATTTCATACACAATAGAGGTCCTTTTTTCGATAGTGATATGGGGTTTTTCCATTCCTATTCATTGGTACCGATCATTGATACTGTCAAAAAAATCTCCTTTCTTTTGTTCCAGTTCATGATCTGAACGAGTCGCACATACACCCTAGTACATGTTCCTCGACGCTGAGGACATCCCCGAAGGGCGGGGGATTTTGTGACATTTCTGATTGGCTGTCTTGTATTTCTAATAAGTTGTTTAATAGTTGGCATGCTGGATCGTATACAGAATGGGCTGGTTTAGATCGATCCTAACCGGATGATTATGAATTCCTCTCGTTTCATTGAATATTTTCCCACTACCACTTTTAACCTCGGTAAGAAAATAAAATAGGAAATAACATAGCTCAGTCAATTATGGTTCGAAACGGAATGGAATCACAGATTTACGTGAAGTCCCCGGTATTTTCGACCGCTACAAGATCAACAATTCCATGAGCTTGGGCTTCTGTTGCTGACATAAAAACGTCCCTTTCCATGTCTTCGGATACAACCCATAATGGATTGCCCGTTCTTTGTACATAAACCCTTGTGAGGGTTTCGCGAAGTTTCAGCAGTTCTTCCGCTTCCAGGACAAATTCTCCTGTTTGTGCCTCGTAAAAAGAGCTAGCAGGTTGGTGGATCATTACCCTGATGATATAACATAATGAATGCTTCCTCTGTCTCAATGATAGAAAGAGACAAGAAAAAATCGAATTGAAGAACCGTACAGGCATTTTTTGCGCATTGCATACGGCTCTAGAATGGAATCTACTTTTACCTAAAGTGGAGGATCTATCAAACCCAGATCGGTAAATAATCCATTTACCACCCTTTCTTTCGGGAGAGTTAAAAAATACTATGATGGTTCCGTTGCTTTATATATTTATCTCGTCTGTAATTCAGCAATCCCAAAGTTTCTTTTTGATCCGATCAAATAGGGAAAGGATAATCTTGTGTATGTTTTTTCATTTTAATACTATTTCGTAACAGAAATATAGGAAAGAGCCCTCTGATGTGTGATGTGAAAACAAAAAAGTTTGTGACGCTGAAATCGAACCCCGATAGATAAAATCAAATCAGAAATTCCTTTTGTCTCATACTACTCTCTCGATACGGAATCTCATGTTATAAAAGAACAATGATGGTTTGCTCATATCGAACTCGAAGTGCCATGCTATTATTACTTTATTTTTCATATTTTATCTGGCGAAGGCATAGTCTTCTTTTTTCTCTCAAATAAAAAACTCATTGGCGCCAAGCGTGAGGGAATGCTAGACGTTTGGTAATTTCTCCTCCGACCAGGACGAAAGACCCCATTGAAGCGGCTAATCCCATGCATATTGTATGTACATCTGGTTGCACAAATTGCATAGTATCATACATAGCTATTCCGGGTGTTACCCACCCACCGGGGGAGTTTATAAACAAATAAACATCTTTTGTATCATCCTCTATAGTGAGATATATCATGAGACCCATAAGTTGATTTGCGATCTCGCTATCGACTTGTTGGCCTAAAAAAAGTATTCTTTCTCGATGAAGTCGGTTGATTAGGACAAAATTGTATCCCTTAGGGACCGTACACGCACCTTTAGATGCATACGGTTCAAAAAAAAAGAATCAATGTGTCGATTCCAGCCCTCTTTATTTTCCCCTTTTTTCATAGGAGGATTTTTCTAACTCCTAATGAATGAAGGGCCTTTAGTCTTCTATTTTTCAAGAAAGCAGAGCAGGGTTTTGACTCACTTACCCCTAAAAAGAGCTCACTAAATTTACCCTCATTGATATATTGTTTCATCGAAATCCAATTCCGATTACGATGTCATTTTCTTGTTCCGGAATGGGCCTCTTCAATTCGTTTAGGTTTATGCTCTACTCCGGGGAAAGATTTACCCGACCTCTATTTGCACATATAGGACAAATGATCCCAATACCGCTTCTTTTGTTTGCTAATACTTTTTTTATTCATTTTATGTCTTCCGCTTCCGCCAATCACTGGAAAAGTATGATGACTCACTCCGTCGATTGATTGGCGGTTTGAGGTCGCTGGTATAATATAGGAATTCTTTATGATACAAAAGGTAATCATACATATTTTACCGATTGGGTTTTTTTGAACGGAGCCTGGATACTTCATTTTTTTGGTCCAACCAAGCCAACCATAAATTCTTCTAATTGAAAAATGCATATTGATCCCCCAAATAAATTGCTCTAATTGCACTTCACGCTTCAAATTATTGATGGTTCAATCAATCTTTCTTGGGTGAAACAGAGGATATCTCGATCGGGGGAGAAAACGGGGAAATCCCATATGACCCAATATGTCTGACAAGTCGCACTATACGTCAACCCAAACCGAATCTTCCTCTCCAGGAATCCGAAAAGGTACTTTTGGAACACCAATAGGCATTAAATGAAAGAAAAAGGTTTTTAAGTACTAAAATTTCACTTTGATGTGGAAACGTAACAACGGGTTTTCTTTTTTTCATAATATTTATGTTTTCGGGTTTTATCCATAGATTGTAAAGTTCATCGAAGAAGATGGAATGAATAAAAAAAATTATTATGAATGAGCTGCGATGTTCAAATGATGAACAAGCATCTCTAATTCACTCATCTAAAATGGGACCCATCCCCCCATTGCGTATTGGTACTTATCGGGTATAGAATAGATTTGCTTCTCTTTGTTCCTACGAACAGAATTTTTCTGTTATTACCAACGGAATGCAATATAAATGCACCCTTGCTCCGAGATAATCCATTGAAAAGGAGAAGTCCATAGCATAAGCAGAGTCTTTTCCAATGCGATAAAGTAACATAGTATCTATTTTTCTTTGATAAAGGGGTATTTCCATGGGTTTGCCTTGGTATCGTGTTCATACCGTTGTATTGAATGATCCCGGCCGGTTACTTTCTGTCCATATAATGCATACAGCTCTAGTTTCTGGTTGGGCCGGTTCGATGGCTCTATACGAATTAGCTGTTTTTGATCCCTCTGACCCAGTTCTTGATCCAATGTGGAGACAAGGTATGTTCGTTATACCTTTCATGACTCGTTTAGGAATAACGAATTCCTGGGGTGGTTGGAGTATCACAGGAGGGACTATAACGAATCCGGGTATTTGGAGTTACGAAGGTGTGGCCGGGGCACATATTTTGTTTTCTGGCTTGTGCTTCTTGGCAGCTATCTGGCATTGGGTATATTGGGATCTAGAAATTTTCTGTGATGAACGTACAGGAAAACCTTCTTTGGATTTGCCCAAGATCTTTGGAATTCATTTATTTCTATCAGGGGTCGCTTGCTTTGGGTTTGGCGCATTTCATGTAACAGGCTTGTATGGTCCTGGAATATGGGTGTCCGATCCTTATGGACTGACTGGAAAAGTACAATCTGTAAATCCTGCGTGGGGTGTAGAAGGTTTTGATCCTTTTGTTCCGGGAGGAATAGCCTCTCATCATATTGCAGCAGGTACCTTAGGCATATTAGCGGGCCTCTTCCATCTTAGTGTCCGCCCGCCTCAACGTCTATACAAAGGATTACGTATGGGTAATATTGAAACTGTCCTTTCCAGTAGTATCGC
This sequence comes from Papaver californicum, assembly GCA_023531435.1. Lineage (NCBI taxonomy): Eukaryota > Viridiplantae > Streptophyta > Magnoliopsida > Ranunculales > Papaveraceae > Papaver > Papaver californicum. Next base: position 66,066 of record JAJJMC010017717.1, read on the forward strand.
TGCTGTCTTTTTTGCAGCTTTCGTTGTTGCTGGAACTATGTGGTATGGTTCAGCAACAACCCCGATCGAATTATTTGGTCCTACTCGTTATCAATGGGACCAAGGATATTTCCAGCAAGAAATATATCGCAGGGTTAGCGCTGGGCTAGCCGAAAATCAGAGTGTATCAGAAGCTTGGTCTAAAATTCCCGAAAAATTGGCTTTTTATGATTACATTGGTAATAATCCAGCCAAAGGGGGATTATTCCGAGCGGGTTCAATGGACAGCGGGGATGGAATAGCCGTTGGGTGGTTAGGACATCCTATCTTTAGAGATAAGGAAGGCCATGAGCTTTTTGTACGTCGCATGCCTACTTTTTTTGAAACATTTCCAGTAGTTTTGGTAGACGGAGACGGAATTGTGAGAGCCGATGTTCCTTTTCGAAGGGCAGAATCCAAGTATAGTGTCGAACAGGTAGGTGTAACTGTTGAGTTCTATGGCGGTGAACTGAATGGAGTCAGTTATAGCGATCCTGCTACCGTGAAAAAATATGCTAGACGTGCTCAATTGGGCGAGATTTTTGAATTAGATCGTGCTACTTTGAAATCCGATGGTGTTTTTCGTAGCAGTCCAAGGGGTTGGTTCACTTTTGGGCATGCCTCATTTGCTTTGCTCTTCTTTTTCGGACACATCTGGCATGGTGCTAGAACTTTGTTCAGAGATGTTTTTGC